>WNWK01005230.1:0-120000 GCA_009830355.1 Cherax destructor | reverse complement strand
TATATATATATATATATATATATATATATATATATATATATATATATATATATATATATATATATATATATATATAGGCCACAAATTTTCTATTTAGTTTAGGTTTGGATTATTACCTGGCCAGTCACCTAATCTTGATTGAAGAGGAGAGGTAATTTTGAATTGTTCAGTCCTGAAGCCTTGATCAATCTGAAGTAGAGGAACTAAAAGTGATGTGCAACAGATGGTGTCACAGGAGGCGGGGCTCACTACTAGGCCTAATGGCCCATGCTAAGCAGGTCTCTCTAAGATCTAACCCTTCTCACATAAGAACATGCTGATAACTTCTAGAGTATTAAAATTTTCATAGATATCCTTAATATCAAAATGCCTTTGTGTTGCCGTTTCAGACAGGTAATCTTATATCAAGAAGATAAATATGACACATTCTCCATGGGGAAGTGGAACAGAATTCTTCCTCCGTAAGCCATGCGTGTCGTAAGAGACGACTAAAATGCCGGGAGCAAGGGGCTAGTAACCCCTTCTCCTGTATATATTACTAAATGTAAAAGGAGAAGCTTTCGTTTTTCCTTTTGGGCCACCCTACCTCTGTGGGAAACGGCCGACATGTTGAAAGAAAGAAGAAAGAATATATATATATATATATATATATATATATATACCGCCTTCATAGGCAGTTCTATTTTCTTTATCCCCTGTATATACAGTTGAGACCATGAAGTTTATTTCCAGTGATATATTCACTGTGTGGTGTTCACTCGTACATTCTTCTTGGTTGATAAGTTGTAATTTTTTTGTCTGTTTAAGCTGTACTCCGTTACCGGTCTTCTGTATTCCTTCCCCGATTTTCGTGACCTTGCATTTGGTTGAGGTGAACCCTGTTGACCATCTGTCTGACCACACCTGGAGATTAACTGTCTCCTTGTTCTCTGTTTCTGACTTCTGTTTGAGGCACGCGGCCTCTGTTTATTTGTGTGTGTGTGTGTGTGTGTGTGTGTGTGTGTGTGTGAGAGAGAGAGAGAGAGAGAGAGAGAGAGAGAGAGAGAGAGAGAATATGGAGATGTAAGGCTCCTCTGATATTGTTTTTCCCCACAGTTATTCTTTTTCTCTCTCCCTTCTCTCACCCTCTCCCTTCGTTTATCCTCCCTGTATTTGCCTCTCCCTTCAATGCTTTGTTTACGGCTTCTAAGGTGCGTTTCCCTCTCTCTCGGTCCTCCCTGGCTGCACACAACACAGCCTCATCTTGTATGTCTGGATCGTGTCTTCCCTCATTCTGAGTCGTTCATGAGAGTGAAGGCTCAGGGCCATTCTTTTGCTTGCTAATATTCCTCTTCATCATCCTGCTTCTAAACCTTCATTCTCATTATTCTCATTATCATCAATATCAGCAGCATTAGCTAAGTGTGCATACTCATCATTCTGCTTCATGCATCATATTTATCTTTGTCATCATCAATCATCAGTCATAATACTGTATTAATGTTTAGCGCCTGTAACGCTGAATATTAATGAAAATAACTCGTAACACTATGTAACACCTGGTCTAGGAGGCACACACCAATGCTTTTATTACGCAACGTTTCGCACGAAGGTGCGAGTGTCCTGAAAACTCACCTTTGAGTGAAACGTTGTCCTAGGTTGCTTTTGCTATGTCCCTCCGAGCTGACCCATTATCGGCAGTATATAACGAATAATATCAGTTATCAAATGAATCGACAGAAAGGTGGACAGGAGGATCGAACCGTGGTCCTGAGATTAACAGGTCCAGCGCATTACCACCCCGTTCAGTTGTCTGTTCATCAACAGTCGTTCATTACGACTTGAATTGAGTTCAAAGTCGTTGATATTTAATTCTAAGTAATCTAAAGAGGATAGTTAACAGATGCTCAGAACTATTGTTATGCTAGTCTGACATTAGTGTGAGGGTAGTTGACACGTGAGTGTCTGGAGTGACTTAGAGTGCAGACTTAAATTTATAGTGTGTAAAGTGACTGAACTAATGAGTGTGCAAGAAAAAGTGACTTGGATGGGGAGTAGAGTCAGTGGGGAGTAGATTTACTCAGTGGGGAGAAGAGTGAGTCAGAGTGGGAGCAGAGTAACACAAGCTATACTGATGACCAGGTTCTACTTGTCACCATGTGTTACTGCTTGTCACCATGTGTTACTGCTTGTCACCATGTGTTACTGCTTGTCACCATGTGTTACTGCTTGTCACCATGTGTTACTGCTTGTCACCATGTGTTATTGCTTGTCACCATGTGTTATTGCTTGTCACCATGTGTTATTGCTTGTCACCATGTGTTATTGCTTGTCACCATGTGTTATTGCTTGTCACCATGTGTTATTGCTTGCCACCATGTGTTATTGCTTGTCACCATGTGTTACTGAACTGAAGCAGCTAAATGTCACACACTAAACGATCAATGCGACGCGAGTGATGACAAACCTTCGACCTTTACAGGAACGTACATGCAAAGGTACCAGATTGTCTGTTTTCCCAGTCTGGCACTCTGCCTGTCTGAATGGCACAGTACAGTCCAGAGTCCAGTGGTCCTCAGCCTTCCTACACAAGTGGGCCATATTTGATGGTCAAATGTGTAATGAGGACCACACGGTTTTGTTGACACTGTGCAGTGAGGAACCTACATAAAAGGAATTCGTAATTTCTGTGAGGACCGCATTCATTTCCTAGAAGGGCCACATGCGGCCCTCAGCCGCAGGCTGGGGACCCCTGGTCTAGACAGTAACAGGCTGCCTCATGATTTTTTTTCTTGATGATAAATTCATGCGGATGAATAAGATTTTTCACTAAGATGTTTTTGAAGTCGTACAGAGGAATGCACCCCACGCACGTTTTTCTATGTATTTAAAAGCAAAATGTGTCACAGTAAACAAAACTGCTACTTATGCTACGTAAAATGTCAAGATTACACTTGATTTTCAGTGTCAAATGTGTAAACAATCACAGCCTTTAGTTTGTTTACTTCTGTGTTTTCTCCTGTATGGCAGCATTGGCTATGCGTGTACCTTCTCCTAAAATGTTAGCATTGCTGCCACATATATATGAAAATAATTCTATGTACACGCACCGTCCAGCTAGGCCTGGTCATGGCCCGGGCCGCGGGGGCGTTGACCCCCGGAATACATGGTATTCCGGAATATATGGTATCCCGGAATACATGGTATTCCGGGGGTCGATTTATGTTTGCACGTAAATCGATCGTGTGTGTGTGTACTCGCCTAATTGTACTCACCTGATTGTGGTTGCAGGGGTCGAGTCGTAGCTCCTGGCCCCGCCACTTCACTGGTCGCTTCTAGGTGTGTACACTGTGTAGGTAGGTGGATGTGCTGTCTCTGCCAACAGTTTTTAATAATTCACGTTAAGCGCTAAACCTAAGTGGGTCATTCAGCACAAGACGTGGTGGAGGCTTGATCCTCCGTCTGATGGGAGCAAGACAGATGTGCTTACCATTTGTACTCGCCTAAACAGCGCACTGCGACAGCAATTTATTTACAGAAGCCGGGATGACAAAAACATTGCCGAACAGGCTTTTGTTTGGGACAGCGTTTCGCTCTTCGTAAGGCTTTAACAGGACCCGATGAAGCCGAATGCAGAGCGAAACGTTCCAGTAGAAGCGTGTTCTGCAGTGGTCATCTTTGATCCTGCCTTTATATTTCTTGACCCATTGTCTGTGAAAGGCAAATGTGTATCTTAATGCCAGAGCTCTTGATCCAAGGAACTGGAGTTGTTCTTGATCCTGATTACCTCCTCTTCCCCCAGGCGCTGTGTGGCCCCTACTGGTTAGCGCTTCCATCAATATAATAATAACTGAAAGGTCTTTTTCCATGTTCTGTTCTACCTCTTCATTTTCTGCCTCGTTCTCTTCTTTTTTTTCTCCTTTTCATTCTCATATTTCTACTCTTCCTGTTTCCTCTTATTTATTCTCCCCCTCTTCCTCCTCCCATATCAATTTATCTCTGTAATTAACTTGTGTTTTTTTTTTCCTCCCATGTTCTCTCCCCTCATCCTCTTCTTTCCCTGCGCACATGTTTCTCCCATTACCTCCTCTCTCTCTCTCTCTCTCTCTCTCTCTCTCTCTCTCTCTCTCTCTCTCTCTCTCTCTCTCTCTCTCTCTCTCTCCTCTCTCTCTCTCTCTCTCTCTCTCTCTCTCTCTCCTCTCTCTCTCTCTCTCTCTCTCTCTCTCTCTCTCTCTCTCTCTCCTCTCTCTTCTTTCTCTTCTCCTCTCTCTCTCTTCTCTTCCTCTCTCACTCCGTCCTCTTCCTTATCTTCTCCTTCTTCTCTTCTCTTCCCTCTCACCAGTCCTTCTTCCTATACTTTTCCTAATTCTCTCTCTCATCTCCTTCAGCAATCGACTTGGTATCACTCAAGGCTGTCACGACACAGCTAGGTACGACACAAGGCTAGGTACGACACAAGGCTAGGTACGACACAAGGCAGGTACGACACAAGGCTAGGTACGACAAAGGCTAGGTACGACACAAGGCTAGGTACGACACAAGGCTAGGTACGACACAAGGCTAGGTACGACACAAGGCTAGGTACGACACAAGGCTAGGTACGACACAAGGCGAGGTACGACACAAGGCTAGGTACGACACAAGGCGAGGTACGACACAAGGCTAGGTACGACACAAGGCGAGGTACGACACAAGGCTAGGTACGACACAAGGCTAGGTACGACACAAGGCGAGGTACGACACAAGGCTAGGTACGACACAAGGCGAGGTACGACACAAGGCGAGGTACGACACAAGGCGAGGTACGACACAAGGCGAGGTACGACACAAGGCGAGGTACGACACAAGGCGAGTGTACGACACAAGGCGAGTACGAACAAGGCAGGTACGACACAAGGCGAGGTACGACACAAGGCGAGGTACGACACAAGGCTAGGTACGACACAAGGCAGGTACGACACAAGGCGTACGACAAGGCTAGGTACGACAGAAGGCTAGGTACGACACAAGGCGAGGTACGACAGAAGGCTAGGTACGACACAAGGCGAGGTACGACACAAGGCTAGGTACGACACAAGGCGAGGTACGACACAAGGCGAGGTACGAAAAAAAGACTCCATTACAGAGTATAAGACATAAACGTATTTAAATTTACAATAATTTCTGTGTGTCAACACAGTATCAAAATTCATTGTTATTTACATCGGTAATATAGCACTCCCCCCAAAAAAATTGTCAAAGGTGTTTAAAAAAACCCTCAAACCCCTCTGAAGCATCGAAATATGGAATTAAAAAAAAAAAGGACGTCTCTGATTGCAATGCGTGCGTCTGATTGCTAGTCTTTTCTATTTCATGAAATCAGGGAACGGAAAATTGGGAAGATCATCTTTACTCTCGTCAAGAAATGTCGTATTTCACATCTGTTGACCACATTTGTATGCAAAAATCTTTGCTGTTTATTTTTTTTATATTTAGCACAATTGGATACATCAGCGTGTTGCTGCCTTAGTCTATACGGTAGTCACACACTGGATATATATTACGAAGATGGTTATAATCAAAGCCATAATTTTTGAAGTGGTGGACTGGTAAGCCAGTGGAAGGTCTCGGTCAGATGACCAAAAGCCAAGAAACACTTGTCCTGTTTCCTGACGAACCTTACCTAACCTAACACAGGAAAAACCAGGTAGCTATGTTTACCTAACATACTCGTGTCCGGACAGATGACCGACGGACACTTGGCCGACAGACATTTGACCAAAGGACAATTGGCCGAAGAGACATTTCACAGAACGGACATATATCCGAACTGATAATTAGGTTAGGTTTGTTATTTTATGGCCTTTTTTTTTCCTTTAATTTAACTTCTTTTAATGTTTGGGAAACACGCTGTGATGAATGCCAGTTCACCCATATGTCCGTTCACCCATATGTCCGTTCACCCATATGTCCGTTCACCCATATGTCCGTTCACCCATATGTCCGTTCACCCATATGTCCGTTCACCCATATGTCCGTTCACCCATATGTCCGTTCACCCATATGTC
This sequence comes from Cherax destructor, assembly GCA_009830355.1. Classification (NCBI taxonomy): domain Eukaryota; kingdom Metazoa; phylum Arthropoda; class Malacostraca; order Decapoda; family Parastacidae; genus Cherax; species Cherax destructor. Next base: position 113,974 of record WNWK01005230.1, on the reverse strand, counting down.
CGTTCACCCATATGTCCGTTCACCCATATGTCCGTTCGGTGAAATGTCCGTCGGCCAAATATCCGGGAATCGTTATAGTGCATTACGCAGGATGGTGCTGATACAAGGTGTTGAAATGTGTCAGCCTGAGCCGGGAGGCTTCAGTAGTGTCAGCCTGAGCCGGGAGGCTTCAGTAGTGTCAGTCTGAGCCGGGAGGCTTCAGTAGTGTCAGCCTGAGCCGGGAGGCTTCAGTAGTGTCAGCCTGAGCCGGGAGGCTTCAGTAGTGTCAGCCTGAGCCGGGAGGCTTCAGCAGTGTCAGCCTGAGCCGGGAGGCTTCAGCAGTGTCAGCCTGAGCCGGGAGGCTTCAGCAGTGTCAGCCTGAGCCGGGAGGCTTCAGCAGTGTCAGCCTGAGCCGGGAGGCTTCAGCAGTGTCAGCCTGAGCCGGGAGGCTTCAGCAGTGTCAGCCTGAGCCGGGAGGCTTCAGCAGTGTCAGCCTGAGCCGGGAGGCTTCAGCAGTGTCAGCCTGAGCCGGGAGGCTTCAGCAGTGTCAGCCTGAGCCGGGAGGCTTCAGCAGTGTCAGCCTGAGCCGGGAGGCTTCAGCAGTGTCAGCCTGAGCCGGGAGGCTTCAGCAGTGTCAGCCTGAGCCGGGAGGCTTCAGCAGTGTCAGCCTGAGCCGGGAGGCTTCAGCAGTGTCAGCCTGAGCCGGGAGGCTTCAGCAGTGTCAGCCTGAGCCGGGAGGCTTCAGCAGTGTCAGCCTGAGCCGGGAGGCTTCAGCAGTGTCGCCAGCCGGGAGGCTGAGCCTGAGGGAGGCTTCAGCAGTGTCAGCCTGAGCCGGGAGGCTTCAGCAGTGTCAGCCTGAGCCGGGAGGCTTCAGCAGTGTCAGCCTGAGCCGGGAGGCTTCAGCAGTGTCAGCCTGAGCCGGGAGGCTTCAGCAGTGTCAGCCTGAGCCGGGAGGCTTCAGCAGTGTCAGCCTGAGCCGGGAGGCTTCAGCAGGTGTCCAGCTCTGCAGCCGGGGAGGCTTCAGCAGGCGCCTGAGCCGGGAGGCTTCAGCAGTGTCAGCCTGAGCCGGCAGATTTCAGTAGGGCAAGGAGGATATCATCAAATATTCCATAAAGTGTTCAGCTATGCCAGCTTCAAATCTACCTACAGGAGATAACCCATCCAGAGAGCCAGCATCCCGATGTAAACAAATCAGGGAACGGGTGAAGGTTGAACCCATGGCTTGTTAGAGCTAAAACTCAGAAGCCAGATATATTAGCTGTCTTCAAGTGTGGGCACCATGTTATTCCACGAAGTGACAGATATTGAGCAGGATTATTATCAGATTTAGTTATCGCACAAGTGCTGGTGATAACCTGGAAAACGACAGGACTAGAGTGTGGTCGGGAGTGAAGTCCCAACAGACCTCCTGGATGTTGAAAATGGTATAAAACTCCGACAACTTTGAGTAAAACACATGTGCAACAGTTGGGTATCTTTATTGTTGAAACGTTTTGCCTACGTGGTAGGCTTCATCGGTCAAATACAGAGAAGATTGTATTGTAGACAGCAGGAGAAGTGGCGAGGTAAAGTTGTAACCAGTCCATCGGTCTTTTAGAAATAGTTTTTTAAAAATATCTCATAATGGTTTGAATGTATATAGAGCCAGTCCATCCATGAATCTTTCTCCCTAGAGGCAGACAACTGACCCTCCTTACAATTGACAATGTTTACCAAGGAAATTATCACCCAGGGACTGTGAGCAGTGACAGATTTGTATTGTCTTCCTCTTGGGATTTGTTTTTGTATTACCAGAATCAATATATTTGTGCCCTACAATTGGGAAACGCACATCCAGTACATCCCATGACCTCCCAATTTAATTTTATATCTGTTCCATAACATCCCAACACCATCGCACCTAATTCCATCACGCCCTTACCCGGCTAAGCATCTTAACACTACTTTCATCTGCTTCTGCTCCTCTTACTCCTCTTCCTCACCCCTCCTGTTCCTGGTCCTCCACCCCCCCTCTTCCTCCTCCTCTCATCCCGTGTCTATATGATTCTCTTTCATCTGCCCTGGCTGCTGCAGCTTCCACGGGGTTGGATTTCCAGCTTGTGTATTCATGGGCCAATTAGTCTTTGTTCATTGTGTGGCAGTTTTCTTGTATAAATATATTTATTTATGCCTCATTGTTCCATATACTTTTGTCACTAGCTTCTTTTCTTCCTTGCTTTACTCTTTTTCTTAATTGCTTATTCTTGTCTTCGTCATATTTTCCTTAACGATTGTTTTCATTTTCTCTCTACTTTTTTATTGCAACCATTTCCATATTTATATATATTTTTTCATTATCATTTTTATCCTCATCTGGATAAATGTGGTGATAAAGAACGTGGATACTGCTAACGACCCCATAGTGCTCTCCTTTAACTGGAATATTCGTTATCAGACTGACACTGTGCTGTGTTAGAACACTGAGGTGAGAATGTTGGCGCTGCAGGAATGACTTGTAAACATTGAAGCTGAGAGTTAGCAGATAGAAGGACCATTGCTACAGGTAACACTGATAGACTATTCATGCAGTCTATCAGTCAGCAGACATGACGAACATTGCTTCCTTAATCCTGATGACCCAGTTTAACGTGGGATACTCACTTGGTATTGATAAATTTGCAACATTTGGGTATCTTCATTCTGGAAACGTTTTTTTCAGCCAGTGGCTTCTTCAGTCCAATACAGAGAAGAACGGTGGAAGACGAGTAGTTTGAGGTAATCAGTCCCCCAGCCTGGAGTCGACGTGTTCAGTCTATCAGTCTTGATAAAAGTACAAGTGTCTCATTTATCAATGGTGAGGTTTGGAGTTTCCACAGTCCCTCTTTAAGGAGTTCAGTCTCATGGTTAAAGATTAGAATGCTGGATATTCCATGGCTGCATCGAGAGGCACAAGGAAGAATGCCAGCTACATAGCACCACACAAATTTGCAAATACTCGCGAGAATCTTGAGATTTTAGGCAGGACTGAGCCCCACTATTATTTGCGAGATCAAGATTTATTATATGTCTCTGGGGAAATGCAGGAAGGCCTCCAAAAGTAGACAGTGCAGTGTGTGTAGAGATGGATAAACACTCTCCAACGTTATATCTTAGTGCATTATGGATAGGGGTGGATAAATCATTCTACAACTATATATCTTAGTGTATTATTGGGGGGATAGATAAATATACTTCAACATTATCTCTAAGTGTCGTGTAGAGGATATACACGCTCTAGCACTAGATCTTAGAGACTTAAACTATCGCGCAATTAAACAATATGGAATTAATATAACTTCTATTTATAAACAACCATAAAACCTCTCTAGCTTCCGTTGCCTTTTACAAAGATGCGTAGGCTTTGCAGAACTTATGGCTTTCCCAGCATTTTCTTTCGATAAATCTGCAGGATTTCTTGCAGTTAATTGTAATTTGTACTGGTTGTAATGCCTGTTGTTAAAACAGCGAAGGATGGAGTTTGAGCGTCTTATGTACTTTCAACCTCAGCTCCAAGACACGGCATCTTGTGTAACCCAAACTACTACTGCCTTCCTTCCCAGCACGAGGACTCCCAGCACGAGGACTCCCAGCACGAGGACTCCCAACACGAGGACTCTCAGCACAAGCCTTTGTGGAACCCCGAGCCTTTGTCTTCATTCAGTCCTTCCCCCTCTCCTTCGCAGTCTCAGCTCGAAGTCTCAGCCTTCCCTCCCCCCCCAGCACCCAGCCTAGCGTCCCGCATCCCAGCTGCGTCTGGGCAACACTTGTGGGGGTTAATTAAGCCCGGCATCAAGAGTTGGGTAATTAGCAAGAGGGTATCGTCAGCCTTTGTCCCGTGTCACTCTTTGTACAGCCTCTGATTGGTCTCCGGGACCAGCAGCACCTCCAAGGGACACCTGCCGCCCATCTGTCACTCAGGGAAGACTGGAGAACAATCAGAAGCCGAAGTGCGCGCTCTTTCCCTCTCTTCCTCCCTCCCTCCCTCCTTCCACTCCCTCCCCTCCCCCCACTCCCTCCCCTCCCCCCTCCCTCCTTCCACTCCCTCCCCCTTTGCTCTCCAGCGCTTTCTATATCCCACTTTCTCTTTCTCATCTCTTACCAGTTGTGTCCTATTGTTTTATTTTCTCTCATTCCAAATAGAATATCACTGTTTATGTTTGAAGCGTCTTATAAGCAGATAATCATGTCGCATTAGTCTCTCTTAAGCTTTGCATCTCGTCCTTTGCAATTGTGGCAACAGCCTTGTTGCAAACCTCTTAACTTGCTCTGTATACTTTGTATGAGATGAGAGGTCGATGATTATTCTTGTGTTCCAAGTCTTACGTCTACTTCAAGAGTTTTCCCGAGGGTCATCGCCCTAGCGGGACCGTCCTAGACCAAGCCTCCTGGCCTGATCAATCAAGCTGTTGGTGCTAGCCGCAAGAAGGCTATCGTAAGCACCAGAGCCCGGCTGATCAGAAAATGACTTGAGAAGTTTGTCTGGTTCTTAAAGACTGCCAGGGGTTTGATAGCAATCCCCCTTTGTGTGCGAAGGGAGGACATTCAAAAAGTCTTGGTCCCTTCACACTTATTGAGTTTAACACTAGTGTGCTCATGGCATTCTAACTTTTCCTTGCGGGTATTTTGCACTAACTACCAAGTCTTTTACTTTTATGGGGAATAATTTGTATGTTTAGATATGGGACCAGTCCTAGAATTTTGCAGGTGTAGATTATAATGAATCTATCTCGCCTTCGTTCCAAAGAATACAGATCGAGGTACTTCAAACTTCCTAAGTAATATAGGTTCTTGACTGAATCTATGCGGGCATCGAAGCTGCAGTTTCACCTGCCTGAACGAAGCTGTTAGAGTACAGCAGTACTCTAGCCTAGAGAAAATAAGTGACTTACTGAGTGTCATGGAATTGGCATCTCTTCTTTTTGAAGGTTCTATTTATCCAGCTAATCATTTTCCAAGCAGTTGTGATAGTGACATTGTTGTGATTCTTGAAGGCGGGATCTTCTAACATGATCACTCCCAGGTCTCTCACGTTAAGCTTACACTCTTTTTAAGTGATTAGTTTTTTTTTAAACTCTATCCAGTCTTTATTTCCCCAGTTTTTCCATAAGGAAGTATCTGAAATTTGTCCTCATTAAACATCATATTGTTGTCAGTGTTTCTGTGGAAGAATTTGTTTAAATCATCTTGGAGGTTTGCTGTGTCCTCAATGGATGATACTCTACAGTTTCTAGTATCGTCTGCAAAGGAAGATACGGAGCTAGATTTATGCCTCTCTCTAAATCGGATACAAGAATGAGCATGAGAACAGGGGTACGTACTGTACCTTAGGGAAGAAAGCTTTTCACAATGGCAGCCTCTGATTTCACTCTGTTCACTCTTACACTTTGGGCTTTGTTCGTTAGAAAATAAAAAAATCCACCTGCCCACTTGTCCAGTCTTTCCTTTTGTGGACAATTACACCATTACACTTACCAAAGGCTTTTGCATATTCTTTATATACGACATCGGCATTTTACTCATCTTCCATTACATCTAAGACCATCCATTACATCTAAGACCATGCAATGGCCAGCCATTTGCAAGAGGCAGGAGCTACCTTCTCTAAGACCATGCTTTCCTGGGTCGTGCAATTGCTGATATTCTATGTGATTTAGACTCAGATTTTGATACTCTGTGGGACGTCAGCGTTATCAGTCTATAGCTTTTTTTCATTTGCTTTAGTGTCAGCTTTGTGGAGAGAGGCTATATCAATGAGTTCTAAGGACTGAGGATGATTCGTGTGTTCAGGTTCTCCGATATAGAATATTCAAGGGACGAGAGAGTGGTTTCTTACAGTTCTTGATGAATATGGAGTTCCATGAGTCAGGGCCTGGGGCAGAGTGCAGGGGCATGCAATCTATGGCTTTTTTAAAGTTGAGTGGAGTTAAAGCTGTGTCAAAAATATAGATGTCAACAGTGTTTTGAGTCTCATCCTTGAAAAACACATTTGGATTATCAATTTTTAGACTGATTAATGACTCCCTGAACACAGTCATATTTCAACTTCAGTATCTTGCTTATTTCTTTGTTGTCATTGTTGACTCTATCTCTTTTAAGAAAGGTCCAGATACTGGATGTGGTTTTTGTTCTGGATTTTGCATACAAGAAAAAATATCTAGGATTTCTCTTTCATTTGAGTTGTTTTTGGTTCTCTGTCTCCTGGATGCAAACTGTCCAGGACTGACAGAAACGTAGTCATAAAGTTCTAAGTTCGGATTTTGGTAACTCATTACATTTGTGCTTCTTAGGCGAGAGTTTTGGTGTGATGTCTGGTCTAAGGGTTTTTTTTTTTACTTAAAAGACCCTTAGTGTTATTCCTTGGTAGTACTCTTCCTTTGGCCTCTTCATAACCCCCTCCCTCCTAACCTTCCATTTGCTAGGGTTGAATTCCAATAGCCACTTGTTGAATTATACCTTAAGCTTATTTAATCATTCCTGTGACATCATACGGTCATCTTCACCCCTTATTCTCTTAATTCTTACAATGTGACTCTGACATCTATTTGGTCTCCTCTCATCCACTAAGTAAACAATGTCAAGAGACAGGTCACATGACAGGGGAGAAGGGTTGTGAAGGGAACAGTACTCGCCTATTGGTACTCTGTAGTTGCAGGGGTCAGGGGTCGAGTGTTGTCTCTTGTCATCCTCTGCACTCGGCTTATCTCTGATATATTTCGGACTCTCTTTGTGTATTCTGTAGCACAGTTTCTCCAGATTGTTTTTTCCCACTCTGAAAATAAATAAAATCGACACGAAAAGCCGTAAAGGTAATTCAACATCGGTGTGTGTTGCCGATTTTGATCTGGTCTTAATAATACTTGATCCCCTGACGTAGTGCAGACGCTTTCACTCTTGTTTTGTTTTCATTTTGTGCAGATTGTAAATCAAAGTTCAGTCTATCAAAAAACACACATCACTGAAGGTAAGACATTAGTCTCTTATCTTTACTTAATCCAGGACACCTCTTTCTCACCTTCACTAGATTCAGGACACCTCTCTCACCTTTACTAAGTCCAGGACACCTTTACATCTCACCCTCACACCTCCATATCTCACCCTCGTTATATCCAGGGCACACCCACTCTCGCCTTCACTGTATTTCGCTGATTATTGCACTACAGAATCTTCAACACAGAAAGCTCTACCACTTTTTCTTATTGCTTCAGAAAAATAATGTTCAGTCTTGTATTAAAGCAGTGTGTTGCGTACTTTGTGTAGTAATCACGAGGTGAGTCTGGCTGCCACAGTATTCTCTCTCGCTCCAGCTTCTTGCACGAAGGTTGAAGCCCTCACCACTAGGTCTTTTTTATTATATATATGAATAATTTGGGTACATAAATAACCCGCACATAAGTTGACAACACAAATTATATTAGGGTGTATAACACAGACAAGTTGATGAATGTTACTACTGACCAACACCTATAATTGCTGAGGTACTGACCACCACCTATCACTGCTGAGGTACTGACTAACGCCTATCACTGCTGAGGTACTGACCACCACCTATCATTACTGAGGTACTGACCACCACCTATCATTACTGAGGTACTGACCACCACCTATCACTGCTGAGGTACTGACCACCACCTATCGCTGCTGAGGTACTGTTTCCCTTACAATTACTTCAATCTCCGGTGTTTAGGGGTGTGCTAAAGTATCGGTATCGGTGGCATCGGTCTAAAATCGAGTATAGGTATCGGAAAAAATTTAAGTATTGTCCCATCTCTACCAGTGCTACCTTTTACATTCGTCTATATTAGACTGAAGAAACCCGTTCGTAGGCGAAACGTTCCTGCAATAAAGATACCCAAGCGTTGTTCATGTATTATCAATAAAAAATATACCTCTATATTTCTTCAGTAAGGTGAGATTTGAATCAAAACCTGAATGTAAGTTGGTCCTTCTTGAGTGAGAATACAATTCACTGTCACCTGGGGATTCCTACTATTCCTACTATTGTATCTATTGTATCAGTGTGCACGTTCCTGTGTGTGTGTGTAAACACACCACACAATATAGTGAGAGTACATTAGTGTTACACCATGCGTTCACATTATTAAAAGGTAGGAGGATATATTTACCCTGAATAGAATATATTCAGTTCAGTAATTTCACAAAGTCACGTAATTACCGTAATTATCGCGAAATTATTGGACTCGCAAATTTTACCAGAGGTCACCAATCTAATGTGACACCACTGGTGACTGTGGTGAGTAAGGGAGTGACTGTGTTGGGTGTGGGCGTTACTGTGGTGGGGAGGAAGTAGCTGAATTTACTGGGGTGTGGGGCTGTGGTGGGAGAGAAAGCGGCTGTGAGGAAAGATACAAGAGTTGAGGAAGAAGAGAGATAAGAGACGCAGGTTAGGATAAGGAAGATCATCTTGGTCAGACGCCTGCCTCACCTCCACCCAGAGGCAACAAGTGCGTTGAAGCCAGGGAAACAACACGAGCTTCTCAGATTCTCTTTTCTTGCCTTAAAAAAAAAATATTCATTACCTGGTGATTCTCGTCACCTGTACTGTCTCTTGAGAATCTGGATGGTGAAATGGGATGTGCCCAGGCCTCATGTATATATATATATATATATATATATATATATATATATATATATATATATATATATATATTATACACATAGACTAGACTAGAAAATGCAGCGAATGCAGATGGGGGTCACAGAGAACGAGGCCTGCAACCAGGCCTGCTGGCCCGTGCTAGGCATGTCCTTCATGGCATCATAAACAAAATGACTGGGAGAGCTAGGAATCACACGGAGGATCAGAAACACGCAGAAAAAACTGAAAAAGTATTAGGTAATTTCCTAATAGGTGTGTGTCCGAGTATGGGTTTCAGTATCAGTGGGTATTTGTTAATTTTGGTGGTAGTATCTGAAAAAAAATTTGGTATCGTCCTTTCACTGCTTCTTAATTAAGGCAGAATTTTAAAAACACACTGTAGAGTTGAGATGACGAACCAGCAAGGCTAGACCTGATCTTTTCCCTAAGTGAAGCAAATACGGGGACCCAGTGACAGTATGACTACCTGATGGTGGTGGCGTTGCAGAAAAGTAAGGAATTAAAGAAAAACCAAGCTATAGAAGATATAATTACGAAAGAATGAGAAAGTTCCTGAATTCAGTTCAGTTGGATGAGAGAGAGTGAGAAAGAGATGAGAATGAGAGAGAGAAAGATGGAGGGAGAGAGGGAGGTTGGTAGGTTACTCTGCATATGCAAGGAATCTACAAACAAATTTGTATTAGCGAAGAAGATTGTGTCCTTGAAAAACTTCATCTAGCGTGATTAGATTCATTCCTCGAGGCTCAGCGTCTCTGTGATGGATCGAAGAGCATATTGTGTGTGTGTGTGTAAATACACACACACGCACTCGCACACACGCACTCACACACACGCACTCGCACACTCACACTACCTACCTCACCCATAGCCTCCTTCTACTTTGTGTGTTTACACGCGTCTGTGTGCATGTTCAGCTTTGCCTAAGTCGCGGTTTTTTTAATTACCAGGATACCTGCAGGGACCTCGGTGAAATTTTAGGGAATTTCTTAAACTTTAACAACTTAAAGCTTTTAACTGGTGCAGATTATTTTATTTTTATATGTATTAGTATTTTTGTGTGCTTGTTAGTGTGAATTATTTTTGTATATATATATATATATATATATATATATATATATATATATATATATATATATATATATATATATATATAAACACGTCATATTACACTGTAAATCTAGCAACTCCCTTCCCTGTGTCCTGCACAATTCAGTTTACATCTACCATCGTACATTTACACTTGGGTGGAGATTGGTGAAGCGCAATTCAATACAACATTTACTGTTTACTGTCTTTAATTTACAGAGGCAGGGAGAATAGCGAGCGAGGGAGGGGAACCATGCTCTCAACAGCGAGCGAGGGAGGGGAACCATGCTCTCAACAGCGAGCGAGGGAGGGAACCATGCTCTCAACAGCGAGCGAGGGAGGGAACCATGCTCTCAACAGCGAGCGAGGGAGGGAACCATGCTCTCAACAGCGAGCGAGGGAGGGGAACCATGCTCTCAACAGCGAGCGAGGGAGAACCATGCCTCAACAGCGAGCGAGGGAGGGGAACCATGCTCTCAACAGCGAGCGAGGGAGGGGAACCATGCTCTCAACAGCGAGCGAGGGAGGGGAACCATGCTCTCAACAGCGAGCGAGGGAGGGGAACCATGCTCTCAACAGCGAGCGAGGGAGGGGAACCATGCTCTCAACAGCGAGCGAGGAGGGGAACCATGCTCTCAACAGCGAGCGAGGGAGGGGAACCATGCTCTCAACAGCGAGCGAGGGAGGGGAACCATGCTCTCAACAGCGAGCGAGGGAGGGAACCATGCTCTCAACAGCGAGCGAGGGAGGGAACCATGCTCTCAACAGCGAGCGAGGGAGGGAACCATGCTCTCAACAGCGAGCGAGGGAGGGGAACCATGCTCTCAACAGCGAGCGAGGGAGGGGAACCATGCTCTCAACAGCGAGCGAGGGAGGGGAACCATGCTCTCAACAGCGAGCGAGGGAGGGGAACCATGCTCTCAACAGCGAGCGAGGGAGGGGAACCATGCTCTCAACAGCGAGCGAGGGAGGGAACCATGCTCTCAACAGCGAGCGAGGGAGGGGAACCATGCTCTCAACAGCGAGCGAGGGAGGGGAACCATGCTCTCAACAGCGAGCGAGGGAGGGGAACCATGCTCTCAACAGCGAGCGAGGGAGGGGAACCATGCTCTCAACAGCGAGCGAGGGAGGGGAACCATGCTCTCAACAGCGAGCGAGGGAGGGGAACCATGCTCTCAACAGCGAGCGAGGGAGGGGAACCATGCTCTCAACAGCGAGCGAGGGAGGGGAACCATGCTCTCAACAGCGAGCGAGGGAGGGGAACCATGCTCTCAACAGCCCTACTCTTGACCACCCCCCTCCCATCCTCCTCTCTCCAACGTTAATTTACGAACGTGTGGAAAGTAGAGTGTACACATTTGGAGGTGCTCAGCGTAACACTGGCATGGTAAAGCTTCCAGGCACAATAGTCCTCTACTGACAGTAGCGTCTCGCGCGCCGCTGCCATTAGCTGCAAAAATTACAAACTTCTTGAAGAGGCAACACTTTTGTATTGTAATAGTTGCTTGCTTTCACTCTCCTTCCCCTCCTCCATCTTTAACCAATTCTGTTTCCCTCCATTTTCCCCCTCCCACTACTTCCTAACCTTTCCCTTTCTCTTCATCATTCCCTCTCAAGTGTACTTCCACCTTCCCTGCCTCCACGCCAGTGGAGGCAGGGAATAGTACTCTCAATAGGTTCGAATCCCGTTCACAGTGGTGCGCTCTCTCTCTCTCTCTCTCTCTCTCTCTCTCTCTCTCTCTCTCTCTCTCTCTCTCTCTCTCTCTCTGATACACACACATTAACAAAAGCTTCAGTACGTGTCTCAGTGTTGCCAGTACGTGTCTCAGTATTTTGTTTTTCATCAGTATTGTGTTGCTCTTGCGCCTGGTCCTGAGATAATGGGGTTCTTTGCAAGAACTCATGTTTTAATGTTGCAAGTTCAAAGTTTGTGTGTACACTCACCTATTTGTGGTTGCAGGGGTCGATTCAGAGCTCCTGGCCCCGCCTCTTCACTGATCGCTACTAGATCCTCTCTCTCCTTGCTCCATGAGGTTTATCAAACTTAGTCTTCAAACTATGTATGGTTCCTGCCTCCACTACGTCACTTTCTAGGCTTTTCCACTTCCTAACAACTCTATGACTGAAGAAATACTTCCTAACATCCCTTTGACTCATCGGAGTCTTCAACTTCCAATTGTGGCCCCTTGTTTGTGTCCCCTCTCTGGAACATCCTGTCTCCGTCCACCTTGTCAATTTTATATGTCGTTATCATGTCTCCCCTAACCCTCCTGTCCTCTAGTGTCGTCAGGCCGATTTCCCTTAACCTTTCTTCGTAGGACAATCCCCTTAGCTCCGGGACTAGTCTTGTTGCAAACCTTTGCACTTTCTCTAATTTCTTGATGTGCTTGGCCAGGTGTGGGTTCCAAACTGGTGCTGCATACTCCAATATGGGTCTGACGTACATGGTGTACAGAGTCTTGAACGATTCCTTATTGAGGTATCGGAACGCTATCTTGGTGTGTGTGTGTGTGTGTGTGTGTGTGTGTGTGTGTGTGTGTGTGTGTGTGTGTGTTGCCAGGGAACCAAGACGAGGCTTTGGTTAAGATTTAATATAATACAAAAAGTAAAGAAGAAAAGCCCCTTCCCCTTTATTTTTACACATTCTCCTGCTCTTCTCACTCCCGAGTCATCAAGTACGACTCTTAGGGGTCATTAGAGGAGCCGTTCTCCACATTACGCGGATATTCATGTATAATTGTGCTATGATTGCATAATATAGCCGTAAGTAGAGTAGCTATTGCTCCAGCGGTAAGAGCTAGAAGCACACTGCTCAACTTGATCAAATCAAGTTAGGCCGGTGTTTTAAAACTTCAGTAATGACGAACTTAGATGGTAGTGGCCAGTTACTGCTTAATACCTGTACTGGGAGACATCATAATTATTGTTTAATATTTCTTCTTGTTAGTGAGGTGCAGCAATGGTTCTACCATTGTAAGTAATGTTGCCTATGGTACCTCTGTAATGCCTGTGTAGTACCTTTGTGAGGACTGCGTGTGTGTTCAGAGATGTTACTCTCAAATGGTCTCTCTCTCTGGCACTTTACTGCCGCCTTAATTGGAAAAGATTTTGGTTCATGTCTTTTCAGATGTAAAGTGTTGATACCAAAGGGATTTTATGGAAATGATGGACATCTGTGTGACAGATTTGTTAATTCCAGAGGGATTTGTAAGTTAATCCTCTATATAACTTCCGAGTGACCCGCCAGTTGTATGGAGGGTTAACTAATAAATCCCTCTGGTATTAACACATCTGTTACACAGATGTCCATCATTTCCATAAAATCCCTTTGGTGTCAACACTTTACATTTGAAAGTGTGTATGAAGTGATTTCTTATTCATCCGACCCACCTGGAGCACTGACGACAGTGTTGGGGAAACCACACCACGGGTGGGGTTCGAACCCGCGGTCAGAGTCTCACAACTCCAGACCGTCGCGTTAGCCACTGGGCTTACGCGACGTCCCAGCACAAGCTTTATTTTTCACCCTGTGTCTTCTTATTGATATGTTTACAATTGTTATTAGTTGTACTTGTTAGCAAAGTGTTTCTGAAATCTCGCCATCTTTCCATTCCTCTTCATATTCCTCTTTATATTCCTCTTTATATTCCTCTTTATATTCCTCTTTATATTCCTCTTTATATTCCTCTTTATATTCCTCTTTATATTCCTCTTTATATTCCTCTTTATATTCCTCTTTATATTCCTCTTTATATTCCTCTTTATATTCCTCAAATTTTGTTATACAGGTGTTTTAAAGTGTACAGGATGACTCACGTTTTCCTCTTCCCTTTCCTTTCCTGAACAAGTGTTCTCGAGCCTCCGGGATAACACGCATGTGCTCTGATCCTGTGCTCCTTCGCTTGGAACCTGTGCTCCTTCACTTGAACCTGTGCTCCTTCGCTTAGAACCTGTGCTCCTTCGCTTAGAACCTGTGCTCCTTCGCTTAGAACCTGTGCTCCTTCGCTTAGAACCTGTGCTCCTTCGCTTAGAACCTGTGCTCCTTCGCTTAGAACCTGTGCTCCTTCGCTTAGAACCTGTGCTTCTTCGCTTAGAACCTGTGCTCCTTCGCTTGGAACCTGTGCTCCTTCACTTAGAACCTGTGCTCCTTCGCTTAGAACCTGTGCTCCTTCGCTTAGAACCTGTGCTCCTTCGCTTAGAACCTGTGCTCCTTCGCTTAGAACCTGTGCTCCTTCGCTTAGAACCTGTGCTCCTTCGCTTAGAACCTGTGCTCCTTCGCTTAGAACCTGTGCTCCTTCGCTTAGAACCTGTGCTCCTTCGCTTAGAACCTGTGCTCCTTCGCTTAGAACCTGTGTTCTTAATTAAGTCTGTAAGATAACAAGTTTCAACTGCTGGCTTGTAGACTTGTAAACAAATGTCTTTGGTTTGTTTCAGTATTTTTTCCTGGAAACATTCAAACTTTAGTAGAAAACTGGCGCAGACACCTTTGCTTTGTCAGTGGGAACAAACACACCAAAGGCATCCCTGCTTGTGACGTCAGACGCGCGTTTGGACAAGTGTGTGTGTGGGGGGGAAGGGGGGGGTAGGTATGTAGGTAGCAGAGGCATTGTTTGTCCCCATTGTAAAGTTGAAATGTTATTTTCTCTTTCTGGTGTTTTACAATTGGCTTGAGCAGGTCTTTACGAGCAGGACAAACAGAATCAGTGTTTGACGAGAGTATTTCATCTTAGCGTCCAGTCTACCCCTAATAACCCGTGTTTACGTGTTTACGGCTATTAAAATCCATAAGATCAGGCACCTTTACTCTAAATTCATGCGTCTTAACCCAAAATATCTTAATTTTAGTGGGTTTTTATAAATGCTAGGACAAAATAAAAGGTGAAGATATAGTAGGCTGATAGACAGCAACCATGAAATGGAGGTATTAGCGTCCTGTCTGACAGGATTGCTGCTCTTTTCTTTCTATAAACACGTAAGATGACAGGTAAATCTTGCACAGCTTCTGCTTTCATGCAGTACACACTTTTATTTTCCTTTTGTGCTTCTTAATAGTTCTTGATTCTGGTATATTTCCTTTCCAACCTAGGAGGCCTAGTCTGAGACCGAGCCGTGGGGAAGATAGTTCCCAGTACCACTACCAGGTAACAGGTAGCTATAGGATTAGTGTCAGAGGCTCGTTTTTAAGCGAGGAGAAAGGTATATACACCGAGATGTATACATCTATGTATGTACAGTGGGCTGGGAGGTGTATATATCTGTGTATACACTGTATTACTCAGCATGCATATACTGAGAGGTACATGTGTATATAATACACACTGGGATATGTGCATCATTGTGTATATACACAGTTTACAGTAATTCGTACTTTATGTATTAGAGTATTCTTGACTGGTGGTGTTGTTATTAAACTTTAAACCTAGCAAACCTCTTAGGCAAGGCGTTATTTCAATGTCTATAAGTTTTACCCAAATGTTACATTTCCTGACCCTTCAGTGAAGGGAGGAAGGTGTCCTGACACTGGTGAAGGTCTCTATATATACAAAGAATTGGAACTGACCTTCTCTTACAATGAAGAGACTTCATATACAGTAGCGTTGCACTAGAATGGTACCGGGAAGTGTGCTAGCCCAGTAAACACACAATAGCGAATTCCTTAGAATCTGGAAATAAATGGTAAATAAATGGAAAAATAAACACAAGTGCAGTATAATGTGATTCTTTATTGACAACGTTTCGCCCACACAGTGGGTTTTATCAAGTTACAAACAGATCTGGTTGTGACTTGTTTTTCCTAAGAATGTGATATGTCTACACTGACATAACTTTCTAGACATGAAAAACAATTAGGTTTGATCTTCACACACAACGAGGAACTAATCTGAGACATAATCTCGAGTGTTTTCAGAGTCAATCGTTAGTGTGTTTACATTGCGAGTTACTCGGTAAATGCTCTTATCTACGCGAGGCATTTTTTTCCTTCCTCCCCTCCCACCCTCTCCTAGTCTCTCCTCAACCTGATGCAAGCCACGCTCAACAACCTCAGGAATTATGCAAATCACCTGACTATTAGAGGATGCTCAGGCGGTGATGGGAGAGACGTAATCAAGCATAACTTGAAGGTGATGCATCACGCTGGCACGGCAAGTAAGTTTGGCGGACGGAGACGAGCACATTTGCTCACCACGTCCGCCCGTCCGCTCGCCTCCAACAAGTTGGCAGGCAGCAACACTCTCAGCTCTCCCTCCTACTGATTTATTACATGGAGAGAGAGAGAGAGAGAGAAGGAAATGAAAGCAAAGGGTGAGAGAGAGAGCGGTGGGGGAAGGGAGGGAAAGTAAACGGAGAGGAAACAGAAGACACACCAACATTTGAACATTGATGTCAACATGTCAGAGCGGGTGTTGCGTTGCATGCTTCAACTTCACCTGCCAACAACACACTTCCCAACACTTCGGCTCCACTGAGTCATACAACTCAATATTAGGGTAATTGTACTGTGGAAAATGGTAAACCAGTATACAAGAAAATTCAATTATTTATTATATTAATGAAAGTATAAGAAATACAGAATTACTAGGTTAACGAAAGGGGAATATTATAACACTATATGGAGTTGTTACAGTGATCTTTAATACTATTGTGAGAATTTCGAATGCAGCTGAAGGCTGTCGGTCAGTATTGACTCACACTTTATCCACTTCATTTCACCTGTAACCTTGTACCGAGTCTTTCAGCACTGGTTTCAAAAGTAGCTTCACCTTTCTTGAAGTAGACCTTGCGGGACCATTCGCCTCCAACCAGCTCACTGGTTGTCTAGACTCTGTCCTACCTCAGTGATGGTTGTGGTCTATTCTCTCTCTCTCTAGCCAGCTCAAGTCCCTGAGTCTTTCCCCATCCCCCACTACCATAATGAAAGAAACAATGAGGAAACATAGCTAGCTTTCGTTTCTACTGTCACATAGAATAAGGTAGCAGCACAGAACCGGTGTATCCAATTTTGCTAAATAAAAAGAAAACGTAGAAACACAGAACTCTGTTAGTGCAGCAGTTCTTAACAGCTGAGCAGACAAGGACAGTGCTGGAAAAGCAGTTCCTAACAGCTGAGCAGAAAAGGACAGTGTTGGAAAAGCAGTTCCTAACAGCTGAGCAGACAAGAACAGTGTTGGAAAAGCAGTTCCTAACAGCTGAGCAGACAAGAACAGTGTTGGAAAAGCAGTTCCTAACAGCTGAGCAGACAAGGACAGTGTTGGAAAAGCAGTTCCTAACAGCTGAGCAGACAGAGACAGTGTTGGAAAAGTTGTCTCTCTGGAGCCAAACATTGCCTCAGTGTCCAAGCTGTTGTGTGTGTCGTTGTCTCGCTGTGTATTTAAGACAGGTCAAAACGTCCAGGAGCCTTGATGCTGGTGAAGGAATATTGATCCTAGAATTTTCTTGGATCAGACCTGATTAACATCCATTCTCCAGGTGCTGTATGACTCTCTTCCTATGAGCCTAACTGCAAGTTAACTGTAAATGTAGGTTACCTGTAACTGCAGATTACCTGTAACTGCAGATTACCTGTAACTGTAGATTACCTGTAACTGCAGATTATGTGTAATTGCAGATAACCTGTAACTGCAGATTACCTGTAACAGCAGGTTACCTGTAATCACTTTTGGGGGTCACTGCCCCTGCCGTCAGATACCAGACCATGTTGTGTGGGTTCTTGTTGGATTTAGTAATAAATGCAAACGTAGCTTGGCTTAGTAACTTTCATATTAGTGGAAAACTATGGGAAGCACTCAGGCCTGACTTGTCAATCTCTATATCTAGCTCTGAACTAAGGCCAGTGGGCGAGAACGCCCACAGCATTCAAAGGGTGAATTATGACATCATCCTAGGTCAGCAGAATGACTCAGTAATGGTCAGTGATCACGTAGGGAGGCTGTGACTCAGTAACGGTTATACTGAAATACTACCACTAAACTACTACTGACAGCTCGGCCATGTTACGTATGGCATCCTGACATACAGCTAATACAAACTAGAGGCGACAGGCGTACGGCTCTTGGCTGATTCTATACAATGTCAAAGTACACAACAGTTGAACATTATAACTATACATAAGGATATTATCGGGATGGAAATTATTGTAATGCATTACAAGTATGATATATCACAATTCATAGGAATAGATAGAATCAACGATGGGATATACATTAAAACAGATAAAAAAATGATTGATCGATCTGTATTTATGTGATCTACGGATTCTGAGGAAATATATTTACAAAGAAGGAAGTGTTTAATAGAAAAGGCAGACTTGGTGCACTCAAATCTAGTACTGTTAAATCTCACAATTCAGAGAGAATGTGAACACAAAAAAATATTTCTTGAATAATACTAAGTTGATATAGCAATATACAGTTGAAATACATGTTAAGCTATATTATTCATCTATACAGGTTATTAACATTTAGCCCCAACTCCGCTAGGGTGAGATTTACATATGCAGAATAATTATCATCTTTGGGAGGATCTAAATTGGTATTTACAAATGATACTTGAGGATTTCTCAATACTTGTCATGTACGTAGGGAATAACGGCATTCAGGTTGATCGTCTGACTGATTATTTGAGGTAGAGGGTACAGCATCAGGAGGATTGTCAGAGTCTGTCTCATTTGTCTGGTTGTCAGGGACCTTGTCCTCATATGATCTAAATGCGATTCCTTATACTACTGACCCCCGTACGTATTTCTCTAACTTTATACTTATTGCCATTAATATGTTCAACTACTTGATAAGGACCAACAAACTTTTGGTGAAGCTTAGGCATTGTAGATGTTTTGTTAAAGTTAGCATAACTCTCGAACCTACTTTAATTTTGGTCGGTTTTGCTCGAGTATTAGTGACTCTTGTAAACTCTGCTGTTGATTTATGAAGGGTTTCACGGATCCTTCTAAAATCACTTTGAGCTAAGCTGGTACGAGTTGCTATGAAATCATCAGGATTGTAATATGGTTTCGGATTAGAATATAACAACTCATAAGGCAAACGTTTATCGACACCGTACAATACATAATGTGGAGTGTCACCTATTGAAGCATTGTAAGCAGAATTTATTGCACACTGAACATCAGGTATAACTTCATTCCAGATTGCACTATTGGGAATGATAGTGGCTCTCAATACATCAAGTACTTTGTTATTAGTTCATTCTGCTAAACCATTACTGGCAGGATGGTGAAGAACAATTGTTGATTTAGAGATCTTGTACAAAGTACACAGATTTTCTAAAATCTCATAACAGAATTCACCTCCATTATCTGTTACTAGGATCTTAGGAGTTGTATGCCTGCAGATTATATGTTCTCTAAATGCTTTAGCTACTGTCTCAGCAGTCTTATCTGCAATAGGAACTAACTCACAATATCTGGTGAAATGATCTACCATAACACAGATGTTTGTTGCCCTGGAGAGAACATTGGAAATTAGTTAACAGATCTAGCACAACTCTTTCACATGGTTCGCTAGTAGTTGGATACACCTGGATTGGATTAGGACCATTAACATTGCCTTTATATTGCATGCACACACTACATTTCTTGACATACCCAGTAATATCAGTTGTCATACGAGGCCAAAAGTATTTCAATCTTGCTTGTTTTACAGAACGATCCATACCAGGGTGCGCAACACCTGGTACATCGTGAACTAGCTGTAAGGCTACTTCCCTAGTGACTGTGGAATTGCTAACTGGTATACCTTTCTGCTAGGAGTACCCAGCTCAGCTGTTCGATACAGTAATTATTGGTTCATGACAGTCACTGATGGGTGCTGGTGGCTTCACAGTAAGAATAAGATCTTCCTGGAGCAGGAATCGAATCACACCAGACCACATGGGATCTGGTCTTTGAGCATTCTTTATGTCCTCGGCACTAAATGGAGGATCTGCAGTTACTATACTAACATGTTGCGATAAAGCATCTGCAACTACATTTGACTTGCCAGGTAAGTGTTCAAAGGTAGGGTTGAACTCTTGGATAGTCAAGGACCATCTGGCTAGTCTTCCAGTAGGTTGTTTGTTCTGGAATAAAGGTATCAGTGGGGCATGATCTGTCAAGACATGAACAGAGTACTGATATATAATGTCGCAGAAGTGCTTTAAAGACCATACTATCACTAAGGCTTCTTGCTCAGTTACTGCATAATTACGTTCAGCCTTTGTAAGGACTTGGCTAACAAATGCAACTGCATTGTACTTGCTACCGGTCTTCTGAGCTAGTACGGCACCTATGCCAATAGAACTAGCATCAGTTGTTAGGTAGAAAGGCTTAGAAAAATCTGGAAATTTCAAAATTGGAGCAGAGATTAGCTTTTCTTTGAGAGTTTGAAATGCTCTTTCTTGACAGAAGGTCCAAACGAAAGGATCACATTTCTAAAGCAACTCAGATGACCTGCTATGGAAGAAAAATTAGCAATGAAAGATCTATAAGAACCTGTTAAGCCCACAAAGAATCTTACTACATCAGCAGTTTTGGGAGATGAAAAACTTAATACTGAAGTTACTTTGCTTTGGTCAGTCGTAACCAGTCTAGGAATGACTACGTGACCAAGAAACTTTATTTCTGATCTGAAAAATTGACATTTAGACAGTTTGATCTTTAAATTGGCTTCTTCAAGCTTACCAAGTACCATGTCAAGTTTACCATAAGTGCGTTACCTAAGAGGCCACTAAAGATATTGGTCATTAGCCTCAAGAATGTGATAGGCGAAGAGCGTAAACCGAAAGCTTTATCTTCTTAAATCTGCGTAAATACCCCAATCCATACCCACAATGCTACAACCAATTTGTCGTGTGGGTTCTTGATGGATTTGGTAATAAACACAAACGTAGCTTGGCTTAGTAACTTATATATTAGTGGAAAAATATGGGAAGCACTCAGGCCTGACCTATCCGTCTCCATACTCTGCTCTGAACTGAGGCCAGTGGGCGAGGACGCCCACGGCATTCAAAGGGTGACTTATGACATCATGCTAGGTCAGCAGAATGACTCAGTAATGGTCAGTGATCACGTAGGGAGGATGTGACTCAGTAACGGTTATACTGAACTACTACTGACAACCAGACCTTCCGCCTTTGCTAGCTTGATCTGTTAACCGTGTTATCTCCTGTCAATCTTCCTCGTATAAAATGGCTTTAAAATCGGCAATGTAATCTGTTAAATCGGCCACTAACAATCCCAAGATATATTTTAATAACATTAATAACATTTAATAACATTATTATTATATGTAAAAAGACATTAGGTTAATGCTCTTAAAGGAAGCTTACTGGAGAAAGGTAGTTAATTTCTCTACCTCTCTCTTGTGACGTTAACCAGATCACAGTTTGGGGATAAACGAGAGAGAAATAGTGTAATGGGGGGCGGGGACCCCTATATCACATACTGCGTTTGTTTAATCTTAGGTCTCAGTTCTTTGAGATTGGTATCTTCATATCTGTGGGACATTTGAAGGTACCTGCAACATAGTGCCACATGTTGAGCTGTCACAGCAACATAGTGTCATATTTGAGCTGTCACAGCTGACCTTTGACTCACCTTCACTCATACCTGACAGTTTAAATTGCCACTTAAAATCCCCAGTTAAAAGTCCCAACCCTTCACAGCTCTGACCTTTTAATGTAGTTTTTTTTTAATAATCGTTAACGAAGCTGCGATCTTCAGCAGTGTAAATGATTTAATTGTTTACAACCTATGAACTTTATCCTTAATACCTCTAAGTAATACCAACAGTAACACCAACAGCAATGATCTACTGCGTTAATAACGCATGTAAATAAAAGTAGTATGTGTCATTAATACGTAAAGAAATATCAACAGTAATGTGTGTGGCACTGTTATAGCCGCAGCACAGTGAGAGCCGCGGCACAGTGAGAGCCGCGGCACAGCGAGAGCCGCAAGCGGTAGGAGTGTTAACGTTAAGTATTAACACAGCACTAAAGTGAAAATGTGCAATGTTGTAGATGTGGGGTGGTGGTGGTTACCAGTCAGCCTCCACCACTGGTGGTCGTGGTGGTCAGTCAGCCTCCACCCCTGGTGGTCGTGGTGGTCAGTCAGCCTCCACCCCTGGTGATCGTGGTGGTCAGTCAGCCTCCACCCCTGGTGGTCGTGGTGGTCAGTCAGCCTCCACCACAGGTGGTCGTGGTTACCAGTCAGCCTTCAGTCAGCATTACTGATCTTAATCATTCTAATTCACTTAAATCTTCAATACATTGAGAGTGGTTACCAGAAAGCTACTACTCTATGCATGTGTCGACATCTTGTAAAACTGCAAGAGATCAGAGACCCATACCCATATGGAAAGACAAACAAGAGTGACATGCTATATATTTTAACCTCAGGTCCTTTTCAGCAGATAGAGGAGCTATCACTGCTGTTTCTGTCTCCTCTTGGCTATAGTCCGATACACCTAGAAACAACAGCGTTGTAAAATATCTTTATCCCTGTGGATTTTTTTTCTTCGCTCTTTGCTAATTTAGATAGCCTGATCAACCAGGCTGTTGGTCCTTCCCGCACGATATTCAGGGGAGTTATTATAACTTAAAAGAACAAGTACTTGGAAGACTCTAACTACACCATCTTTAATGTATTACAAACATGTAGGTAATAGATTAAACACCTGCTTGCTTGAAGAGGGCACCTCCATATTGGTGAAAGGTTCTTTTTCCAAGGAACTGGACCTTATTTTGGAGTATATTAACTTTTAGTCTCCGTTTTCTCTATATGACTTACAAGTTGAGCGTTCTCCCGTGATAATAATAATAATAACAATAGTCAAAATGCTCTATGCTCCAAGTTATGCTCGTTGTGAGGAAATGAATTCTGGGAGTTGCTTAGTAGCGTGTGTAAGTTATGTGGTGAGTGGTGCTTGCGTTACAGGCCTTTTATTTCGACGCTACGCCAAGATGGCAGCGAAGAGTACTTGAGTGTGTACACTGGCCTTTCATATTGACATTCAGATTTTCTTGCTGTCTCGGTACCCGCATCTTGTAGCGATGATTTCCAATTAGTGTCCTGCTCTGGTCGTGAAGGAAACATTCGTGCTCCAAGCCTGTCCTTGTCTTGTCTTTGTCGCATGTCCTTGTCCTTAGCAGACCTTGTTCCATGTCTGCGTCCTTAGTGGTTTCTTGTCCATGTCCTTGGGAGTCTTTGTCACAATTATTATTTTGGTAAGAAAGTGTTTCTTCAGTCTTGTGGGTTTTAAAGCGATCTGTTTGTAGATAGAAATATACAGAAAATAAAGCAGCAACGGACCATGTTTCGCTCTAAGAATTTTTTCCAGTAAAGACTTGAAGTCGTACTTAGAGCGAAACCTTGTCCATGCAAAGGCATGTGCGCGCACTCGCGTGTCAAGTAATACGTCTGTTTAGAGACTTGTGTAGTGTTTAAATCCAGTCCCATAGACGAAGTGGAATAATTCAATTAAGGGCTCCACTTTACCGAATAAAGTGGAAGAGGTACAATTGGATGAAACAACACAGCACAGTGTAAGACTGTACTGTAATATAAGCACGTTTTGCCCATCATGTGTTACCTAGCACCCCATCACGTTTTTTACCAAACATCTGTCGCATCCTCTACCTTAATTTCATTAGCTCCCAATTCATCTTATCCATATTTCCACTTTGTATTAAAACTGGATACATCGGCAGTGTGCTGCTAAACTATTCTATGGGACAGTTACACAGAGGAACAAAAGCTAGATATGTTTCCCTGTCGTATTCCATCACGCTGGATGGCGCTCATACATGGTGCCGAAATGTGTCAGCCTGAGCTGGCAGACTTCAGTAGGGCAATGAGGATATTGTCAAGTATTCCAGCAAGGGTTCATCTGCTACGGCAGCTTCATAGGTTTCCTTCCAGTACAGCTGGAGTTAAAATCACTTGGAGATTGCCTTCTCTTAGGATGGCATAATAATTTTAATAGATAAAATCTACGGTTGCATCCACCCACATTTCATCGTTAATGGGTTTCCCGAGTATGGCAATACCGTGTTAATACCGAGTGCAATAGCGAAATTACTGCCATTTCCCAGGCACTGTGTAACACCTATGGTATTATCGCTTCCTAGCTGTTGTAAAGTAATAATAATAATAGATATATTACCTTAAGTTGTTGACGTGATTTAATATTATTTATTTATAGTAGTAGAAGTTGTTGTAGTAATAGTAGCGTGACAGCTCCATATGTGAGTTTGATGTACTCTGAAAACTATTAATTTTGAGCGTAAAACAGTGTTTGTAGGATATTAGAGTGGAATGTCACATGAAAGCTCGCGTGATATCGAAATATATGTACCATAACTGCAAGTGGGATCTGAAACAAGTTTGCAAGATAAATACTAGCCATTCATACGTATATATATAAATTATGTATATTATTGTATTTATTAATTATTAAAATACGTATTGTAAACTTATGTAAAATATTCGTATTTAGTTGGATTAGGCTAAATTAAATTGCGCTTGTTATAATAAGGTTAGGGAATTTTTCTAAGGTTCTTTTGGTATAAAATTGTTAATTTTTACATTAACATAAATGAAAAATATATCTTTAAACGTATAAGAGAGAATTTTAGAAAGAATTTTATTTTAAATGACACGAGAGAGAGAGAGAGAGAGAGAGAGAGAGAGAGAGAGAGAGAGAGAGAGAGAGAGAGAGACACACACACACACACACACACACACACACACGCACGTGCGGGGCCAGGAGCTATGACTCGACCCCTGCAACCACAACTAGGTGAGTACGCACTAGGACCAGTGCTGTTTCTGGTATTTGTGAACGACATGACGGAAGGAATAGACTGCGAAGTGTCCCTATTTGTAGATGATGTGAAGTTGATGAGAAGAATTCAATCGGACGAGGACCAGGCAGAACTACAAAGGGATCTGGACAGGCTGCAGGCCTGGTCTAGCAATTGGCTCCTGGAGTTCAACCCCACTAAGTCAAAGTAATTAAGATTGGGGAAGGGCAAAGAAGACCGCAGACGGAGTACAGTCTAGGGGGCCAGAGACTACAAACCTCAATCAAGGAAAAAGATCTTGGGGTGAGTATAACACCAGGCACATCTCCTGAGGCGCACATCAACCAAATAACTCCTGCAGCATATGGGCGCCTAGCAAACCTAAGAACAGCATTCCGACATCTTAATAAATAATCGTTCAGGACCCTGTACACTGTGTACGTTAGGCCCATACTGGAGTATGCAGCACCAGTTTGGAACCCACATCTAGCCAAGCACATAAAGAAACTAGAGAAAGTGCAAAGGTTTGCAACAAGACTAGTCCCGGAGCTAAGGGGTATGTTCTACGAGGAGAGGTTAAGAGAAATCGACCTGACGACACTTGAGGACAGGAGAGATAGGGGGAACATGATAACGACATACAAAATACTGAGAGGAATTGACAAGGTGGACAAAGACAGAATGTTCCAGAGATGGGACACAGCAACAAGGGGACACAGTTGGAAGTTGAAGACCCAGATGAATCACAGAGATGTTAGGAAGTATTTCTTCAGTCACAGAGTGGTCAGGAAGTGGAATAGTTTGGGAAGCGATGTAGTGGAGGCAGGTTCCATTCATAGCTTTAAGAAGAGGTATGATAAAGCTCATGGCGCAGGGAGAGTGACCCAGTAGCGGCCAGTGAAGAGGCGGGGCTAGGAGCTATGACTCGACCCCTGCAACCACAACAACAACTAGGTGAGTACACGCACACACGCGCACACACACACACGCGCACACGCGCACGCACACACACACACACACACACACAATGATCAAGAGGTATTTGAGGAGCTCAACTCGAGGTTTAGGGAAGTATTCACAGTGGAGGAAGGGAGGCAGTTGGGTAGACAGGACGGGGTGCATCACCAACAAGGGATGTATCGAGTGCTGGAGGGTATACACACATCTGAGGGGGAGGTGAAGCAGTTACTCAGTGACCTTGATACCTCAAAGGCAATGGGTCCGGACAATATCTCACCATGGGTCCTTCGGGAAGGAGCTGAGGTTCTGAGTGTGCCACTTACCAAAATTTTCAACACATCCCTTGAAACTGGGCAGCTACCTGAGATATGGAAAAAGGCCAACGTAGTCCCCATCTTTAAAAAAGGAGACAGAAAAGAGGCACTAAACTACAGACCGGTGTCACTTACATGTATAGTGTGCAAAGTCTTGGAGAAAATCATCAGAAAAAGAATGGTGGAGCATCTGGAGCAGAACAGGTTAATCAACGCCAGACAGCACGGTTTCAGGGAAGGCAAATCCTGTGTAACAAACCTCCTGGAGTTCTATGATAAAGTAACAGAGGTAAGGCAAGAGAGAGAAGGGTGGGTTGACTGCATTTTCTTGGACTGCAGGAAGGCCTTTGACACAGTTCCTCACATGAGATTAGTAAAAAGATGGAAGACCAAGCGTGTATAACAGGAAGGGCACTGGAATGGATCAGGGAATACCTCACAGGAGGCAACAACGGGTCATGGTGCGTGATGAGGTATCACAGTGGGCGCCTGTGACGAGCGGTGTACCGCAGGGTCAGTCCTAGGACCAGTGCTATTCTTGCTATATGTGAATGACATGACGGATGGGATAGACTCAGAAGTGTCTCTTTTCGCAGATGATGTGAAATTAATGAGGAGAATCACATCGGATGAAGACCAAGCAGGACTTCAAAGTGACCTGGACAAGCTTGACATCTGGTCTAGCAACTGGCTTCTCGAATTTAACCCCACCAAATGCAAAGTCATGAAGATCGGAGAAGGGCAAAGAAGACCGCTGACAGAGTACAGGCTAGGTGGACAAAGGCTACAAACCTCAACAAAGGAGAAAGACCTTGGGGTGAGTATAACACCAAGCACGTCTCCGGAAGCACACATCAACCAGATAACCGCGGCAGCATATGGGCGACTGGCAAACTTAAGATTAGCGTTCCGTTACCTTAACAAGGAATCGTTCAAGACACTGTATACCGTATACGTCAGGCCCATACTAGAGTATGCAGCACCAGTCTGGAACCCACACCTGGTCAAGCACGTCAAGAAACTAGAGAAAGTGCAAAGGTTTGCGACAAGGTTAGTTCCACAACTCAGGGGTCTGTCTTATGAAGAAAGGCTGAGGGAAATAGGACTAACAACACTGGAGGAAAGAAGGGTCAGAGGATACATGATAACGACATACAAAATACTGCGGGGAATTGACAAGGTAGATAGTGACAGGTTGTTTCAGAGAGGGAACACAGAAACAAGGGGACACAACTGGAAGCTGAAGACTCAGATGAGTCAAAGGGATGTCAGGAAACATTTCTTCAGCCACAGAGTAGTCAGGAAGTGGAATGGACTAGAGAATGATATAGTGGAGGCAGGAACCATACATAGTTTTAAGACAAGGTATGATAAAGCTCATGGAGCAGGGAGAGCAGAGACCCAGTAGCAGACAGCGAAGAGGCGGGGCCAGGAGCTGAGTCTCGACCCCTGCAACCACAATTAGGTGAGTACAATTAGGTGAGTACACACACACACACACACACACAGGCACACAGGCACACACACACACACAGGCACACAGGCACACAGGCATGATAATAAAGCTCATGATGCGGGAAGAGTGACCTTGAAGAATACAATTCTTGAAGTGTATATACACTGAGGGCAGAAGTGTATATACACTGAGGGAAGAAGTGTATATACACTGAGGGAAGAAGTGTATATACACTGAGGACAGAAGTGTATATACACTGAGGGCAGAAGTGTATATACACTGAGGGCAGAAGTGTATATACACTGAGGGCAGAAGTGTATATACACTGAGGGCAGAAGTGTATATACACTGAGGGCAGAAGTGTATATACACTGAGGGCAGAAGTGTATATACACTGAGGGCAGAAGTGTATATACACTGAGGGCAGAAGTGTATATACACTGAAGGCAGAAGTGTATATACACTGAGGGCAGAAGTGTATATACACTGAGGGCAGTTATATCTGTATCTTCACTTAAGAGTTAACTTCAGTTTTTATACTGACTGGCTGGCACAGCTCTCGCTTCACACGCGGAGGTCCCGGGTTCGATTCCCGGCGGGGTGGAAACATTTCGACGCGTTTCCTTACACCTGTTGTCCTGTTCACCTAGCAGCAAATAGGTACCTGGGTGTTAGTCGACTGGCATGGGTTGCATCCTGGGGGACAAGATTGAGGACCCCAATGGAAATAAGACAGACAGTCCTCGATGACGCACTGACTTTCTTGGGTTATCCTGGGTGGCTAACCCTCCGGGGTTAAAAATCCGAACGAAATCTTGTTGACTGGTGGTGTACAGGTGACATGTAGCTTTAATGAAACTCGTGTAGTATACAGGCTTTACCCACGTGTAGTAGACAGGCTTTACCCACGTGTAGTAGGCAGGCTTTACCCACGTGTAGTAGACCGGCTTTACCCACGTGTAGTAGACAGGCTTTACCCACGTGTAGTAGGCAGGCTTTACCCACGTGTAGTAGGCAGGCTTTACCCACGTGTAGACAGGCTTTACTCACGTGTAGTAGACAGGCTTTACCCACGTGTAGTAGACAGGCTTTACCCACGTGTAGTAGGCAGGCTTTACCCACGTGTAGTAGGCAGGCTTTACCCACGTGTAGACAGGCTTTACTCACGTGTAGTAGACAGGCTTTACCCACGTGTAGTAGACAGGCTTTACCCACGTGTAGTAGGCAGGCTTTACTCACGTGTAGTAGACAGGCTTTACCCACGTGTAGTAGACAGGTTTTACCCACGTGTAGTAGACAGGCTTTACCCACATGTAGTAGACAGGTTTTACCCACGTGTAGTAGACAGGCTTTACCCACGTGTAGTAGGCAGGCTTTACCCACGTGTAGACAGGCTTTACTCACGTGTAGTAGACAGGCTTTACGCACGTGTAGTAGACAGGCTTTACCCACGTGTAGTAGGCAGGCTTTACCCACGTGTAGTAGGCAGGCTTTACCCACGTGTAGTAGACAGGCTTTACCCACGTGTAGTAGACAGGCTTTACCCACGTGTAGTAGACAGGTTTTACCCACGTGTAGTAGACAGGCTTTACTCACGTGTAGTAGACAGGCTTTACCCACGTGTAGTAGACAGGTTTTACCCACGTGTAGTAGACAGGCTTTACCCACATGTAGTAGACAGGCTTTACCCACGTGTAGTAGACAGGCTTTACCCACGTGTAGTAGACAGGCTTTACCCACGTGTAGTAGACAGGCTTTACCCACGTGTAGTAGACAGGCTTTACCCACATGTAGTAGACAGGCTTTACCCACGTGTAGTAGACAGGCTTTCCGTGTAGTAGACAGGCTTTACCCACGTGTAGTAGACAGGCTTTACCCACGTGTAGTAGACAGGCTTTACCCACGTGTAGTAGACAGGCTTTACCCACGTGTAGTAGACAGGCTTTACCCACGTGTAGTAGACAGGCTTTACCCACGTGTAGTAGACAGGCTTTAAAAATATCCTTGACAGGTGGTGTACATATGCAGCCTAAATGACCCAAGTTTAGTAGACAAACTTTAAAATATCTTTGGTGGTCTACAGGTGGCAAGCAGTCTTAATGAGCAGCTAGTTTGTTGATTAGTCATTGCTAAAGCCTCTCTACAACACCTCACACGTAGATCATTAAGACTGAATATCACCCTTAATAATCTACGTATAACGTGTAGTAGAGAGGGTTTAGCAATGACTAAACCAACCACCTGCTCTTAGTATATAAAACTGATCCGTATAACGAAGAATTACTACATCTCTTTACGTCTAGAGTTCAGTCTTACCCTACTACGATTACCACCTCGCCCTTCCTTAAACCCTTCAGACGTTAACCGAGACGTTCTTGAAGCCTTAAAATACTATCCTTGAGTGAGTAATAGCTAAGTATAAGCCCTCACAAGGCTTCTCATTCTCTCGGAAACCTGTATAGCATTTCATCCTTGTTGACAAAATCATTTATTGTTGAAAGAAAATATATGTAGGGTTCATCAGATATATTTATTCTTAATGTTCTCGTTAGTCCTGCAAGTGTTGGTGCTGCAGCTGTTGGTGTTAGTACTGCAGGTGTTGGTGCTGCAGGTGTTGGTGCTGCAGGTGTTGGTGTTAGTACTGCAGGTGTTGGTGTTAGTACTGCAGGTGTTGGTGTTAGTACTGCAGCTGTTGGTGTTAGTATTGCAGGTGATGGTGCTGCAGCTGTTGGTGTTAGTCCTGCAGGTGTTAGTCCTGCAGGTGTTGGTGCTGCAGGGGAAGTATTCAGCATTATTTCACTGCTTTCTTAAAAAAAAATTTCCTCTAAAATCAAGATATATGTGGCTAAAAAAACATTAATTAGGAGAAAAACTGCCTTAATTCACAGCTTTTATTAAACTTTTGATATTAAATTATTTACTGAACACAGGTAACACACAGGTACCACCTCCCGAAGCGATGGTAAAAGACTCGTCAAAAACTGCAGTAAATCGAGCAGAGTTATGCATTAGTCCCAGGCGAGAAGCCTCACCTCAGGATTTATGTACGACAGGGAGGAGCAGCCAATTTTAACTTTGTAAGAGTATACTTGACAATTAGTAGAGGTGATACCGTCACCATAACACTGAGGAGACTGTGTTATGTCAACGTTGACAGTAGCTGAAGTTTCCCCATCACCATAACAAAGAACAGGTATCAAAGAACAGGTATCAAAGAACAAGTATCATAAGTACGTAATACCGACAGATTGATAAGACACACATGCAACTCTTAGGTATCTTAACTAATGGCACTTTTTCGCCTGCCCAACAGACATCATCAGTCTAATACAGAGGTGATTACCATCCTCGAGACAGTAGAGAGGTAATTAGAGGTGATCATTCCCTCAAAATAACTGACCATTTTCTATCAAAATTTTGTGCTCGTACGTATATGTGTGTGTGTGTGTGTGTGTGTGTGTGTGTGTGTGTGTGTGTGTGTGTGTGTGTGTGTGTGTACTCTTTTGTGGTTACAGAGGTCGAGTCTCAGTTTCATACTTCTTCAAGCCGTGTGTGGATCCTGTCTCTACCACAGTTTTGTCAATATTTTTCCACTTCCAGACCACTCCGGCTGAATAAATACTTCCTGACGACCCTGTTACTCATCCCTGGTTCCAACTTTGAAATCGTGCCTTGTATACATACTTCCCAATTCTTAAACAACCTGTTCCTGGCCATCTTATTCATCGTACTATTGTATACGTTATAATATCTACACTTTTTATCCTCTAATATCGTCAGGTGTGGCTCCTTCAGTCTCTTCTCACTCGTAACTCGTAGCCCTTAGCGCTCTACTGTTCTCGTTGCAAACTTCTGCACATTTTCAAGTTTCTTCAGAAGCTTTTTGGGGTGTCTTTATCATTAGTGATACTACATACTCCAAAGTGGGCCTGACATATGTTATCTATAATGTCGTGATCAGTCTTTGGTGACATTCCTGATTTGCAAAACTCACATTTGCTGATGAGGTTGATGTGCACCTCAGGAGATATCCTCTGTAGAATGCTCACCCCGAGATTATTCTTAAGTATGTAGAGTTTGCCCCGAGCCTGTACATCGTTTCTGGTCTTCTTGGCCCTTCCCCAATTAAAATGCCTAATTGTTAGCCAATCCTGCAGCTCGTCCTGGTTCGTTTTTAGTCTGTATTTGTCCTCTCCTTTTTTTATTTTAGTCTTTATTTGTCCTCTCCTTTTATATTCTAGTCTTTATTTGCATTCCTTTTTTTATTC
The DNA here is from genome assembly GCA_009830355.1 of Cherax destructor. NCBI lineage: Eukaryota > Metazoa > Arthropoda > Malacostraca > Decapoda > Parastacidae > Cherax > Cherax destructor. The sequence goes on along the minus strand of WNWK01005230.1, from coordinate 82,480 downwards.
TCTTTATTTGCAAACAGGAAAACAGACTACCTCTTCGGGCATGTCGTTTCCATACAACAAACAGTTCTGGTCCCAGTACCAATCCTTGTGGAACCCCCACTTGTTACTTGCCCATTCTGACACCTCTTCCAGGACAATGTTTTCTCCCTGCTAAGTATTCATTTATCCATTGTAGAGCTTTCCCTGTTTTTTTCCTACCTGCTCCTCCAGCTTTTGTTCGCATCTCTTGTGCAGTACTGTGTTAAATCTCTTCTGACAGTCCAAGAATATGAAACCTTGTCATAGAACTCAAAGAGGTCCGTTAAAAAGAATTTAACACTATAAAATCGTACCGGTCGCTGTTCATGAAACCCACTAATGTTATCTTGCCTACTTCTATAATAATAGTGATAATAATAATAGTAAATCACAACTAAATGTCTTTATCACAGTCTGTATATTTTTTTCCCTTGTGATGGAATTTTCATCTTGGAATCCCTGATGTTTCGCCAACTCCTCCCATGACCCTTACGACTTTTGCGCTTATCCATGAGTATAAACAAATTTCCTAGGAAGATCGTTTTATTTTCTTGGCGTAATTTTTGCGGTGTAAAGCGTCTTATGGATGAGAATCATCCCGGCACGACGCCAGGGAGGAAGTTCACTCTTGTTGTTGTCACTGCTGACTTGGCTCCCGTCCTGCCTTTCCTGTGAAGGATTTAGGATTAGACAACCCATCCCCGCAAATTATACGTGGATTTCTCTAGTACGGTTTGCAGCAACTTTCTCTATTTACATTATTTAAGTTAGATTGTTCCCTGCCAGTTAAAATTAACCAATTATAACCCGTCACAGCGGCCAAAAGTGAAAGAGTAAGGCAAGTAAACACTTCTGACGCGCGAATAGGAAACAAATCCACAGAGCTCACTGGAATAATCATAAGTCAGATAATCATTGTTGAAAATTCATTAAAGTCATCCATTTGACTTGTAGCAAGAGTGATGTACTGTTTGAGAGGATAGACTGAAGTGGCAGTGTACAACTGTTGCATCTCTTCACGTCTTACACTAGTTCCACTATATGAACGTCTCGTTCTCATGCCTCTGTTTTAGCGTGATAAAGCCCCCCTAATGGGCGAAACGTCCCTCGGTAACGATACCCAGCTGTTGTACACACGTCTCAGCCACCAGTAACAGCATGAAGACAATAATTACACAAGCTTCAGGACAAAAATAAGAAGTAAACATACAATGGGTGGAACAGTTCATCAAAAATCCTCGCATAAGAGAGGTACCCGATGACGACTCGCCGGTTTCTGAATTTCAGGACAAACCTGTAGTGAGACACCATTAATTTGAGGTGAGAGACACGCGAGTAAACACTGACCTTTTATTAGGGGACCTTGTTTACTCAAAATATACTTTTGAGTGAACAAGGTCGCAGAATCTAGGAGTTTGCTCACATATTTTAAACTTTACTGTCTGTGTAGGATATAGTTTTATAAGGACATGAAGTCTGTCTGTCTCTCTCTCTCTCTCTCTCTCTCTCTCTCTCTCTCTCTCTCTCTCTCTCTCTCTCTTCTCTTCTCTCTCCTCTCTCCACACACACACACACACACACACCAGTCGATGTTTTCTATTTAAAAATAAAAGAAATAAAAAAAAAGTTTAATTGGCGGTGATGTAAACTCTCCTGGTTGTCGATGCTCTCTACGATACCTGGATGCTCTCTACGATACCTGGATGCTCTCTACGATACCTGGATGCACCCTACGATACCTGGATGCTCTCTACGATACCTGGATGCTCTCTACGATACCTGGATGCTTCCTACGATACCTTGATGCACCCTACGATACCTGGATGCACCCTACGATACCTGGATGCTCTCTACGATACCTGGATACACCCTACGATACCTGGATACACCCTACGATACTTGGATGCTTTCTACGATACCTGGATGCTTCCTACGATACCTTGATGCACCCTACGATACCTGGATGCACCCTACGATACCTGGATGCACCCTACGATACCTGGATGCTCTCTACGATACCTGGATGCTTCCTACGATACCTGGATACACCCTACGATACCTGGATACACCCTACGATACTTGGATGCTTTCTACGATACCTGGATGCTTCCTACGATACCTTGATGCACCCTACGATACCTGGATGCACCCTACGATACCTGGATGCACCCTACGATACCTGGATGCTCTCTACGATACCTGGATGCTTCCTACGATACCTGGATACACCCTACGATACCTGGATACACCCTACGATACTTGGATGCTTTCTACGATACCTGGATGCACCCTACGATACCTTGAGGCACCCTACGATACCTGGATGCACCCTACGATACCTGGATGCATCCTACGATACCTGGATGCACCTACGATACCTGGATGCACCTTACGATATCTGGATGCACCCTACGATACCTGGATGCACCCTACGATACCTGGATGCTCTCTACGATACCTGGATACACCCTACGATACCTGGATACACCCTACGATACCTGGATACACCCTACGATACCTGGATACACCCTACGATACTTGGATGCTTTCTACGATACCTGGATGCACCTACGATACCTGGATGCACCCTACGATACCTGGATGCACCCTACGATACCTGGATGCACCTACGATACCTGGATGCACCCTACGATACCTTGATGCACCCTACGATACCTGGATGCACCTACGATACCTGGATGCACCCTACGATACATGGATGTTCTGGTCTCTGCCATTAATAAAGGAAATTTATCTTTACTTTCTAATTGAACATGAACTATCTGGCCTCTTCTTACTTCATCAATAAAACACAAGTTCAAATCTTCACTTAAAGGTTCTAATTTTTTTTGTAATAAAACTTCCAATAAAACTTTTTACGCTTTACACGTTCCCAATAAAACTTGGTACGGTTTACGTCTCCAATAAAACTTGGTACGGTTTACACGTCCCCAATAAAACTTGGTACGGTTTAAACGTCTCCAATAAAACTTGGTACGCTTTACACGTCCCCAATAAAACTTGGTACGGTTTAAACGTCTCCAATAAAACTTGGTACGGTTTACACGTCTCTTTTATTAGTAGATAGCATTGTCTCCGAAGTGTCTATATTCCCTTGTTAAACGTTGCGTTTTAGGTTTATTTTTTTACCATCCCTTGACACCGAACTAGGAATAATCCACCAGTAAAACGCAGGAAAAAACATCTGAATTAAGGTGGAAACCGTGGTGGTGGTGACGAGTCTAAATATTTTAACCGCATTAAACTTTCGGTTCAGAATCCATCAAAGTCACGTTTAATGCCAAAGAAATCCTCTGTTGGGGATTAACAGGGTACGTTCGTAGCAGAGCCTGTTAACGGTAACGTATTGTAACAGGAAGACATTGTGAAAATAATGGAATGGCAAAATATTGTAGCAGGAAAATATTGCAACAGGGAAACATTATAACGGCAAAGCAATAACGGTGATTTATTAACACTATAACGGGAATATAACAGTATATGTGTTAAAACCTTATGTAATATTCTAAATAAGGTAAGGTGACCCAAATGCAGTATAATGCGGCTAGATAAAGCCCATTGTGTGGGCGAAACGTTGTCAATAAAGGATCACATTATACTGTGTGACTTTTTCCAACGTAGGGTAAACGTCGCAGTAAAGGAAACATACTCACCATTATTCAGTGGCTACCTTACTAAAGTGCTCAGACATTCCCGCCTCTCCTTCAAACTGCAGGCTCACTGAATTGAACCCGGAATTGAACCCGGGAATTGAACCCGGGCCCTCCGTGCGTGAAGCAAGAGCTTTAGCCACCAGAGATGATCGCCCGCACCAGCATAAAATTCTCATCCGTATTCGACTGAAGAAGTCTGCTGTGCAGACGAAACCTTTCGTCAATAGAGATACTTAAGTGATGCACCTGTCTTAAAAACCCACGGAACGGGTGGGGTTTGAACCCGTGGCAAGCTACGATTCCGTGAGAGTTGTCTCCTTCATCACCTTTTCGGTAATAATATTGATAGAATTACCAACAATGTTAGGTAAAAAGGACACAAGTGCAACTAATGTGACATCTCATTGTGGCAACGTTTCGCTCTCCAGGAGCTTCAAGCTGTTATGGCTTCACAATAAAATGTCACATTAGTTGCACTTCTGTCCTCTTACCTAACACTTTCTCTGTATTGTGTACCATTAATAAGATGGTGTGTGTGTGTGCGCGTGTGCGTACGTGTGTGTGTGTGTGTGTGTGTGTGTGTGTGTGTGTGTGTATGTGTGCGTGCGTGTGTGTGCGCGCGCGTGCGCGTCTGTTTGTGCGCCAAGCTGCCAGAAGCACTTGTACCTAAGCCTGGCTACTATAACATCAGTCAGTTTGTTCACATTACGAGTTGCTCCATAAACGTTCTCGTCTACGTTCATGTTATCATGTTAAGTGATAGATCTACTTAGGCTTCTAATTGCATTCCCATGAGAGTTTCATTATTTACTTCTTTCCTACTATTATTCCTAACACAGACACACCGAAGTTGTAATGTTTACACTCTGGGCATCTGAGAGAGAGAGAGAGAGTGAGTGAGTGAGTGAGTGAGTGAGTGAGTGAGTGAGTGAGTGAGTGAGTGAGTGAGTGAGTGAGTGAGTGAGTGAGTTGACAGGTATATCTGCATTAAAACGGATATACTTGTTGACAATTATCAGTATGGAATATCTCTTGATCTTAAATTTAAAACATATTAAGCTACGAATCCGCAACGTTAAATGCATAGGTTGATAAAATTCTATAATGTTCGTAGGTCATGCATGGATAATTCCACAAAAAAGGGTAAGAAAATGCATCAAGGCATCAACAGTGACCTTTATAAACCGAGCAGTGACATCAAAGCTGGTTTATAATCTCTGCCTTGTTAATGAAATCATTATTGTTCTTGATTTCTGATGAGGAATTCATACCCACAACAGTGTTTAAGATATTTACTGCCTCTCAGGACAGTTTGAATGACAGCATTCCAGTCCCACTGATTACGGGTCTTGCTGCATTGTTAGTATTGAGTTTTATGCGTCACTGAGAGCTGATTGGTTGTGTTAATTAAGGTCTCGTATATTTTTCATTCGCTGAATGTCAGTAGCAAACTGTTTTAATGGTATTTTCTGTAACCTCGGCAAAGATTTCTCTTATATTTGCGAGAAGCGTCGAGGATTCTGATTTTATACAATTTTATTTTTCGTAGCCGAGTTTTAGTAAATAAAAAACAAATATTTATAATAAAAATTGACTCCGTAAATGGAATTTCGATTCTTTAAAGAGATGATCGCCCGCACCAGCATAAAATTCTCATCCGTATTCGACTGAAGAAGTCTGCTGTGCAGACGAAATCTTTCGTCAACAGAGATACTCAAGTGATGCACCTGTCTTAAAAACCCACGGAACGGGTGGGGTTTGAACCCGTGGCAAGCTACGATTTCGTGAGAGTTGTCTCCTTCATCACCTTTTCGGTAATAATATTGGTAGAATTACCAACAATGTTAGGTAAAAAGGACACAAGTGCAACTAATGTGACATTTCATTGGGGCAACGTTTCGCTCTCCAGGAGCGTCAAGCTGTTACGACTTCACAATAAAATGTCACATTAGTTGCACTTCTATCCTCTTACCTAACACTTTCTCTGTATTGTGTACCATTAATAAGATGGTTATTATAGGAGCTCCTGCCTCACTGGATAAAGTGTTTACCTCTTAAATCTTCCTCGCAGTAGAGTCATGCCTTGAACCTCTTGAATAAAAAATACGTAACGAATACAAAGGCACAATACCGTGACTGGAACAATACACAAATAACCCGCGCTTGTGAGAAACACTTAGGACGACGTTTCGGTCAGACATAGTCATAAAGTTTATATCTCCTGCATGTGGTTGTGTATACTACGTAACCTGTGAAATATATTAAGCAAATTATGGAGGTTACCAGCGAGTGTAAGTGGTTGTAACAGTCGTTGTTCACTTGCTAAGGGGAAGTGGAGAGGTTCTTCTTCAGGATACCTGCGGTTTACTTTGAGGTTCCTTCAGGATACGAGCAGTTTACTTTGAGGTTCCTTGTCCTCCGAATGGCTCTACGAGTTGGGTTGTGTTGGTTCAATGATGTCTGCTCTCAAAGTAATGCATTTGTTTGTGGGAAACAACGTTCCGGCTAAAACTTTGACACAACAGAACTTTGACACAACAGAACTTTGACACAACAGAGCTTTGACACAACAGAACTTTGACACAACAGAACTCTGACAACAGAGCTCTGAAACAACAGAACTCTGACACAACACTACTTTTCCAGCACCTTCATTACCTGTCCTGTTGCCCACTAATTTACCCCCCCCCCCCCACATCTTCACTACGTCTCTTGTTGCCCAACAAAACCAGTGAATAATTTACCACGTGGACGAGTATACAACACTATTGTATTATTGTCCTGTATCAGTCGTGTATGGTGACCCGTGTATATTTACACAACACTGACATGTCCCTGACGTTAGGTCACCCTTAAAGAAGTGGAGTTATCTACCTGCCTCATGACCTCACTTGTGACCTTCCCGAAGCCTGACCTCAGGCTGTTCGTGAGCCTTATACACCAGTGTAGCTTAATTTTCCTATAACAAAAATCCGACAATTGTAGAAACGTTGCCATGAAAGTTTCACTGCAAATAGTGTCTCGCAGGCTGCATGCGTCCTTGACTAAGAACCCAGTATCTCTCCTCTCGGCTATTTTCCCTTTCGTGTAAGTTTGTAGTGATATATAGCCAGAGACCTACAACGAATTATGGATATGATTTGTCTTGTGGTGATAATTTCCTTCGTATCACATCACGTTGGTCAGGTAGCTGGAACATGGCAATCAAAGCATCAAATTGATGTTGATCTCTGTGACTGTTTACGTTCAAAGTGCCCAGTGTTGTTGTTATAGTCCATTCTCACGCCTCTCAATGAAGAAGATTGGACAGGGACTCTTAAGTCCCCGTTCATTCCTCTGTTTATTCATAACATTCACATGTTTAGTGCTGTAGATGTTAGAGGTTATGATGGGATCAGCAGCAGGAGTCCGACGCCCACCTGGAGCCTGGGATACACCTTAATATTCTTAATGGTTTTATAAGCTACAAATTAATGTTTGGAGAGGCTGGCTTTAGAGGTCTCAAGGCCGCCCTGGATGCTACCCTCACAAGGGGCGAGCTTTATTTATCTGTGTGTTTAGTGTGTTGTGTGGGAAGGTATATATTTTTTATGGCTGTGAGAGCTCCGAAAAAGTTGCTATTACTTCTGTAGATGAATGGTTCAGAGAACCGACAAGTTGTTAAATTAGACACATATGCAACACTTGGGTATCTTTATTGAGGAAACGTTTCGCCACACAGTGGCTTCATCAGTCCAATACAAAGTAGAAAGGTGTAAGGAGAGGAGGAGTTTGAGGTTATCAGTCCCTCGGCCTGGAGTCGATGTGTTCAGTCCATCAATCTTGTTAGAAGTGTAGCACAAGGCCGTAGAGGTGGCTTATATGCTGTAATCAGGTGAGATGCAGCAGGAGGAGGCAGGTCATAGTGGTACCAACCACTAGTCGAAGTAAGTCCTCCTCTCCTTACACCTTTCTACTTTGTATTGGACTGATGAAGCCACTGTGTGGCGAAACGTTTCCTCAATAAAGATACCCAAGTGTTGCATATGTGTCTAATTTAACAACTATTCTATTACTTCTACTATTACTACTATTGCTATTACTAATCTGGGCACTGCTATTACTATAGTGATCATCTCTACGCTGGCAACACTGAACTCTGTAGTGGTGTAAGCCATTATTTTGGTTCACGAGTGATTGCCTTTATACTGGTGTTAATACCTTTGTACTGGGGTACTAGGGGTAGGTGATTACCTTAGTACAGGGCTCATTGATTACCTTTATACAAGGGTGAATGATTAAACTTTGTACAGGTGTAAATTAATATATATTGTAACGTGCATCTGTATGTTATTTGGTCTACATCTGTTTACCCAGGTACAGATGTAAATAATTACCTTTATACAGGTACAGGTGTGAATGATTACCTTTATACAGGTACAGGTGTGAATTATTACCTTTATACAGGTACATATGTGAATGCTTACATTTTTATCATGCTGGTCTTTATAACCAATACTTTCATCAATTGACAAATTAATTTTAAGTGCGACTGTTAACATTTTTGTGTCTTTTATGCTTTCTAACATTCATAAGAACATAAGAACATAAGAATGGAGGAACACTGCAGAAGGCCTACTGGCCCATACAAGGCAGGTCCTTATCAAAACCACCACTACCTAAGAATTTACTCCTGTACTCACGACACTAATCAAACCCAGCCCCTCCCACTCATATATTTGTCCAATCTCTTTTTAAAGCCACCCAAGGTCCTAGCCTCTATCACCCTACTCGGAAGATTGTTCCACGCATCTACAACTCTGTTCGAAAACCAGTACTTGCCTATGTCCTTTCTAAATCTAAATTTATCCAATTTAAATCCGTTATTTCTGGTTCTTACTTGGTTCGATATCCTCAGTATTTTATTAATATCTCCTTTGTTTATGCCCATCATCCACTTGTACACCTCGATGATATTCAGGAATTCCCTGACCTGCTGGAACATTCTGCATGTTAACCCTGAATGTTTCTTTAATTTCTGGACTAATCTCTGGTCTGGTACTGTATCAAATGCTTTCCTGCAGTCCAAGAAGATGCAGTAAGAACATAAGAACATAAGAAAGGAGGAACACTGCAACAGGCCTACTGGCCCATACTATGCAGGTCCATGTCAAAACCAACCCACCAACAAAAATATTTGCCCATCCCATCCCCAGCGGCACCCAAGCAACCTTCACAACCCTCCAAGTCCCGCTCAAATCTAACCCCTCTCTCATATGATTACAGAAGGAAGTAACACTGCAGCAGGCCAACCGGCCCACACTAGGCAGGTCCCCCTCAAACCCTAAACCAATCCCACAAACAAAAACACCTTTCCAACCCAACTTCTACTCCATCCATGGAACAAGCTCCTATAATCAGGGCACTACCAAAGAGCGAACTGAAGGAGCTGAAGCACCCGGTCCATCACCAGGGCACTGAAGGAGCCGAAGCACCTGGTCCATCACCAGGGCACTGAAGGAGCTGAAGCACCCGGTCCATCACCAGGGCACTGAAGGAGCTGAAGCACCCGGTCCATCACCAGGGCACTGAAGGAGCCGAAGCACCCGGTCCATCACCAGGGCACTGAAGGAGCCGAAGCACCTGGTCCATCACCAGGGCACTGAAGGAGCCGAAGCACCTGGTCCATCACCAGGGCACTGAAGGAGCCGAAGCACCTGGTCCATCACCAGGGCACTGAAGGAGCCGAAGCACCTGGTCCATCACCAGGGCACTGAAGGAGCCGAAGCACCTGGTCCATCACCAGGGCACTGAAGGAGCCGAAGCACCTGGTCCATCACCAGGGCACTGAAGGAGCCGAAACACCTGGTCCATCACCAGGGCACTGAAGGAGCCGAAGCACCTGGTCCATCACCAGGGCACTGAAGGAGCCGAAGCACCTGGTCCATCACCAGGGCACTGAAGGAGCCGAAACACCTGGTCCATCACCAGGACACTGAAGGAGCCGAAACACCCGGTCCATCACCAGGGCACTGAAGGAGCCGAAGCAACTGGTCCATCACCAGGGACCTGAAGGAGCTGAAGCACCTGGTCGACACGTCTCCTGTGAGAGCGTCTTACAGCCTGGAGAGCGTCTTACAGCCTGGAGAGCGTCTTACAGCCTTACACCCTGTCATATGTGGCATTTTGCCAAGGAGAGGAGTTGGAAATGAATGGCTGTCCAGGGCAATTGGTGCCAATTGCTGGCTGGAAAACACCTAGTCTTCTCTTTCTGGTTTTATCTCTGTGACTGTAGAACTGTGTGTGTGTGTGGGTAGGTCATGCGTGAACTCGCCTGTGTACACACTGACACGTGTAGTCATTGGTCTCATTCGGACTAAGAGGAAAATTAGAGAAAACGTTCTGGTATCGTTCTCAATACAATGCACTCTTAATACCCTCCATAAAAGATGACAGACTAAAAGTCTGGAGTTATTTTGCGTAGCCGAGAAAAGAATGGATGTGCGAGGCTCTGGGAAGCCGAGGAGAGGAGCATTGATACGTGCTGAGGGAGTCACAGATATGAAACAGTAGCCTAAATTTCCTTCTTTAAATATGTTTTGTTTTTCCATATAAAAAAAAAATATATCAAATGGTGGTGTGGTTTATGGTGGTTGTGGTTGATGTGAAGGTGGTTGTGGTTGATATGGTTGTGGTTGTTGCCGGTGGTGCTGTGTTTACGAGTTAAGTGTCAGTAAAACCAAGAGAGAAGATAAAGGTAAGGAGATATTACTGCTGGAATATGCAGTCATAAATGTATGAGAAATCGTTGATATTATGACGAAATGTTTCTTTTTGTTTTGTTTTGGCTGACAGCCTAGTGTGAGGACATATCAGATGAATAATTTTTGGGATAAGGATGAGGATGGGAAGTATAAGTGCGAGTCTGAGAGCCGTGGCACCTACGGATCTCTTCCAGGGTTATCTTTTAAATTTTCTGAAACATCGAAATATGCAATGGTAAATCTTTTTCTAATTGTGTAAGTGAAGAAAGTGTTTGTTCTGGAGTGTAATGCAACTTTCTGAACGTAAGAATGCAAGAATGAAGGATCATTGCAGCAGGCGTACTGGGCCATTGTTTTTTTTTTTAAAGTGGCCAGTGACTCACCAGTGACTATAATGTCCCCGGTGACTAGTGAATCACCGGCGACTACTAAGTCACCGCTCCTATTGGCAATTTATAAAACAGCCTAAGGCCTACAGAATGTTGTAAAATTTACACTTTAGAGCCTGAAATAAGTATAATTGATGCGTTTAGTTAGGAGATATCAGAGGAAGAGATAAGTCATCCTTCGGGGTGACTGATATTTAGACGAAGTGACTGGTTTTGTGAGTGAGATGAGTGGATTGGTTGAGTGAGATGAGTGGATTGGTTGAGTGATGCCAGAAGGTGACATGGCAGCAGGTGGTGGTAGTCCAGCTGTGAGAAGGGAGGTAAGATGACACTGCACACACACAGAAACACACACACACACACACACACACAGAAACACACACACACAGAAACACACACACACACACACACACACACACACACACAGAAACACACACACACAGAAACACACACACACACACACACCACTCCAAGCTAATAACTCTCACTTGATATAGTACCAGCAGTTATATACAAAATATTGTTATATGCTCAGTTTAACTCTAAGGAAAGTTACCTGGTAATAAACTTTGCTGATATTATTTAGCGTTTAAATAAAAACTGAAACCCACGGTTTTAACGCTGGTGTAATGATTATAATAAATTTTCTGATAAAACATTGAAATTAACAGGTATTTTGATACTGAAGATTTAGACAGAGTATATATTTGTACATTTCAGATTGGTTTTGAAAGACACGTGAGCAAACCCCAGGACATATTAGAAAACGTTTCGGTCCTGGGACCTTGATCACTTCCCAGGACCGAAACGTTTTCTAATAAATATATCCTAGTGTTTGCTCACGTGTCTTTCTCAACTAGTTTGTCGGTATATATTACCGAGGTTTATACCATGTTTCAGTTTACGAAAAAAACCTCTTAAGACTCGACTCTGCGGTTTTTATATGGGTAGAAATCTTACCAATACACGGGGGTAGACCTGTAAGCCAGTGGAAGGTCTCTGTCACATTACTAAAATCTCCACCATGTGACTTAGGACCTGCGTCAGGGAATATTTCATCATTAATTTGGTGGGTTTAAACTCTATCGACTACACGAGGGCCATTAAGGCTGCATGTCACTCTGTGTACCAACAGTCCGGAATACTTTAATACCTAAAATAGTGATTTAAATAGTGAATGTGTGTGTGTGTGTGTGTGTGTGTGTGTGTGTGGAGGGTTAACCCAGAATAGCCTGACAAGGTATGACTTAATTTTTTTCGAGTTCTTCTCTAGAAAGCGAACCACAGCATTCACCTAACATCTAAGTGCCTATTTACTGCTGAACTTTGTATGTTATCCTGTGTAAGGTTTCCAAGCGATGCTGCCAGTCCCTGAAGGCCATCAGGACAGACCAGGTCAACTCTTATCAGGTCCCAAACGATGCTAAGGGATCCTGAAGACTTCTAGGACAGGCTAGGTCACCTCAGACTAAGTCAGCCCAAACCAGGTCACCTCAGACCAGGTCAGTTCAGATCAGGTCACCTCAGACAGGCCAACTCAAACCAGGTCACCTCAGACCAGCTCAAACCAGGTCATCTCAGACCAGGTCGGGTCGTTCCCGGTCACAGGCAGAATTTATCTAGCAGTTTAGGGAGCATCTCCTTATATATAAGCAATTTGGCAGCGGCCACGACCCGCGTATATTACTTTATATCGTAATCGCACCGCTGGGTAAATCAATCTCTTCCAAATTTATTCCGTAATCATCAAAGTGTAGCAATAAAATGCTCATTACGACTCCCACGGAGAGATACTTAAGATTGATGTTCCCCAGAGTTTTAGCGTTCGTGCAGTAGCTATACTGCATCTTTCTTATATATATATATATATATATATATATATATATATATATATATATATATATATATATATATATATATATATGTAAAAACCACTATGAAAAATAGAGATTCAGCGCTTTCGTGACTACTCATAGTTCCTTGATAATGTGAGTAGTCACGAAAGCGCTTGAATTCTTCTATTTTTCATAGTGGTTGTTTTGCATATTTTGATATCACCTGTTTACTGTGATCTTTTTGCATATATATATATATATATATATATATATATATATATATATATTATATAAAAAATTTATAATCAAGAAACCATCTTCCTCTCCTTTAACTCAACGTTTCTAAAAAAAAAATTATTGCTTATTCTCTGTTTAATAGTCGCTTTCTATCTCTTCTTTCAGTCTCTCTATTCTTTTCCTAGATCATCCTTTCCTTCTAGAACTCTGTTTTCTAGTGCCATTCATCTCTTTGGGCTTCTTTATTAATCTCTTTGGGCTTTATTTATCTCTCACAGGTTTCTTTCTTTCCCATCTTTGGATCTTATAGTACAGTCCTCCCTCTTCGTATTATCCAGTCCTCCCTCTTCGTATTATCCAGTCCTCCCTCTTCGTATTATCCAATCCTCCCTCTTCGTATTATCCAGTCCTCCCTCTTCGTATTATCCAGTCCTCCCTCTTCGTATTATCCAGTCCTCCCTCTTCGTATTATTCAGTCCTCCCTCTTCGTATTATCCAGTCCTCCCTCTTCGTATTATTCAGTCCTCCCTCTTCGTATTATCCAGTCCTCCCTCTTCGTATTATCCAGTCCTCTCTCTTCGTATTATTCAGTCCTCCCTCTTCGTATTATCCAGTCCTCCCTCTTCGTATTATCCAGTCCTCCCTCTTCGTATTATTCAGTCCTCCCTCTTCGTATTATCCAGTCCTCCCTCTTCGTATTATCCAGTCCTCCCTCTTCGTATTATCCAGTCCTCTTTGTATTGTCCAGTCCTCCCTCTTTGTATATTTTAGTCTCCTCTCTTCGCATTTTCCAGTCCTCTTCTAATCTCCATGTTCCTTTCACGAACGTTAAGCCAAAAATGTCGATTTTAGTGGACAAAAATGATATAAATGCAAGCGTAAACACACAAGAAAAATGAAAATATTGAGGTTTAAAAAAATATTTAAATTTCATATAAAATATTGCTAGTTTTTTTTCCAGTATCCGTCGAAACGCAGTTTAGAGAACAGGTATGATGTAAAATGACTCATTTTACAGCCCTTCTCTTCTTATCTTGGGTATCTTTGCTTTTCTTCCCAGGTGCGTCGTCCCTCGCATGTCTTGGTCCTCACGCCCCATGCTGCAGTTAGCCAAAATTGCACTCTAGGGTGCTGATAATTGCCTACATTGTTTTAAAGTTGCACGCCAGTTTACTGTCTGGGAGATTGCACGTCTTAACCGTATGTGCAGGTAGGCACTAGATGTGTGGTGTGTGTTTGTTGGTCATTTGCACGATCACGTACGTACGTACTTGGCGAGTACACATCATCTCTTCTCTCTCTCTCTCTCTCTCTCTCTCTCTCTCTCTCCTCTCTCTCTCTCTCCTCTCTCTCTCTCTCTCTCTCTCTCTCTCTCTCTCTCTTCCTCTCTCTCTCTCCTCTCTCTCTCTCTCCCTCCTCTCTCCCTCTCTCCTCTCTCTCCTCTCTCTCTCCTCTCCTCTCTCTCCTCCCTCTCTCCCCCCCTCTCCTCCTCTCTCTCTCTCTCTCCTCTCTCTCCCCTCCTCTCTCCCTCCTCTCTGGCTCTCTCTCCCTCCTCTCTCTGGCTCTCTCTCCCTCCTCTCTCTGGCTCTCTCTCCCTCCTCTCTGGCTCTCTCTCCCTCCTCTCTGGCTCTCTCTCCCTCCTCTCTGGCTCTCTCCCACCTCTCTGGCGCTCTCTTTGACTCTCTCTCACACACACACACACAGTCAATCTCATTCTCTCTCACTTTTCAGTTCACAGCTATGCATATCAGAATAGAGAGTTGCAGCAGAGGAAGCTCCGTCATGTTTACAGAATGGCGGCGAGAATATATCATTGACTCTTTCTTTTTTTTTTTTCTCTCTCTCTCTCTCTCTCTCTCTCCTTGTCACTCACACCCTCCCTTGACACCTACCCACAAGCACTCAGTCCCCACTCACTAACCCAGACTTACACCGCAGTTTTCACGACTTCCCCACACACTAACCCATCTGTTCCCACAGGTTACCTGAAAGATGCCATACTCATGTGATAGTGACTCCAACTCTGCTGGAACCTAACTTTGAACCTACCGTACCTACTGAACCCTGAGTGGAATGCTTGACGATATCCTGAAGTCTCCCAGCTCAGCCTGACATATTTACGTTTCTAACCTCAGTATACTTAACATTTCTTCATGAAAAACATAAATGATTAAATAATAATAATTAATAATAGTCTTCCCCTTCCAAAACAGTAATGGAGTGAATGATGGTAAAAGTCTACTATCCTGCCGTTGCAATACATTTAGGTACCCATTTTCTGCTAGGTGAAGGTGTAAGAAGACTCACTCGTTTCACCTTCCCCAGATAGTGAACCAAGGTTCTTTCGATTGTAAACCGAATGCTCTGCCATTAAGCTGCCAGCCTTCACATAAGGTTCAAGGTATCATGGGCATCCAAATCTAGTACGAGGCATGTTCTCAGAGGCCATCAAATAGGCAATTATTTATCCAGGATAAGAGATGTCCCTTCACGATTTATATATTAGTTGACTTAAATCATTCAGAGAACTGTCAAAATGGAATGTAAACACCGCGGATCCAGAAGGCAGGAAGCAAAAATGAAGTTTTACATAAAATATGACCACTCTGGATGCCTCACTCGAGTACTAAGTTGTAATGTGTTCGTATCGGGACGTAGCCAGTCTGGGCTTTTGTGTGTGTGTGTGTGTGTGTGTGTGTGTGTGTGTACTCACCTAGTTGTGGTTGCAGGGGTCGATTCATAGCTCCTGGCCCCGCCTCTTCACTGGCCTCTACTGGGTCACTCTCCCTGTGCCATGAGCTTTATCATATCTCTTCTTGAAGCTATGTATGGAACCTGCCTCCACTACATCGCTTCCCAAACTATTCCACTTCCCGACTACTCTGTGACTGAAGAAATACTTCCTAACATCCTTGTCATTCATCTGAGTCTTCAACTTCCAACTGTGTCCCCTTGTTGCTGTGTCCCATCTCTGGAACATTCTGTCTCTGTCCACCTTGTCAATTCCTCTCAGTATTTTATATGTTGTTATCATGTCCCCCCTATCTCTCCTGTCCTCCAGTGTCGTCAGGTAAATTTCCCTTAACCTCTCCTCGTAGGACATACCCCTTAGCTCCGGGACTAGTCTTGTTGCAAACCTTTGCACTTTATCTAGTTTCTTTATGTGCTTGGCTAGGTGTGGGTTCCAAACTGGTGCTGCATACTCCAGTATGGGCCTAACGTACACAGTGTACAGGGTCCTGAACGATTCCTTATTAAGATGTCGAAATGCTGTTCTTAGGTTTGCTAGGCGCCCGTATGCTGCAGCAGTTATTTGGTTGATGTGCGCCTCAGGAGATGTGCCTGGTGTTATACTCACCCCAAGATCTTTTTCCTTGAGTAAGGTTTGTAGTCTCTGGCCCCCTAGACTGTACTTTGTGTGTGTGTGTGTGTGTGTGTGTGTGTTACCATTTTGTGTGTGTGTGTGTGCGTGTGTTTACCTTCCTCACAGTCATTTACATTAAATATCTTTCATGTAATATGTCGCTGGCTCATTGGCGAGTTCAGTATCCCTTTGTATCTTCTCTTCCTGATTATTTCCGTTTTTATCTGCAACTTCCTTGTCAGTACCGCTGAGTATTTTGTGCATTCTGATCATATCTCTACATAGTCTTCTCCCTCCCACTGATCTGATGTTCATCAACTTCAAAATTTCCCTGTAATTCTTGTGTAGTTCTTGTGTAGTTCTTGTGTAGTTCTTGTGTAGTTCTTGTGTAGTTCTCCCGGATGTTTGTGTTGGCAAATCTCAGAACGTTTTTTTTTTTTCACAAATCTCCAGTAACTTGGACTTAGGGAAATTCTGACGACGTTTCGGTCCGTCCTGGACTATTGTCAAGTCACAACTAAGCAAGAAAAAGCTGAGAAAATTACAAACAAGGTGAGAGTTCCACATTGATGCTGTTTACCCGTACTAAATATGTTGAAAAACATGACTGTGAGAGTATTTAAAGACATAAATTCATACAGTGACATAAAGATAAGGCAGAATAACCCTTTATTTTTGGACTTTATAATCTCTAATAAAGCTCAGTCCAGAGCAAAACATCGTCAACAATGTTTACTCTGCCTTCCCTTCATATCAGCTTGATCTGTTGACCCCAGTTACCATCTTGCTTATGCTGCCAGTGTTCAGACCCGAGTGTCTCAGAGGCGTTGTTTGACACGTTAGACTCCATTGTCACTGCGAAGCTTAATTGAGGGGCTGTAGTGTGTAGTTGTGAAGCATTGAAACGTCGTCTCAGGTGTGTAGTTGTGAAGCATTGAAACCTCGTCTCAGGTGTGTAGTTGTGAATCTTTGAAACCTCGTCTCAGGTGTGTAGTTGTGAAGCATTGAAACCTCGTCTCAGGTGTGTAATTATGAAGCATTGAAACCTCGTCTCAGGTGTGTAGTTATGAAGCATTGAAACCTCGTCTCAGGTGTGTTATGAAGCATTGAAACCTCGTCTCAGGTGTGTAGTTATGAAGCATTGAAACCTCGTCTCAGGTGTGTAGTTATGAAGCATTGAAACCTCGTCTCATTGTACTTCCATTAGTACTCTGCACTATACTTCCAGTAGCACTCTACGCTGTACCTCCTACAATGCACTGTAGCTCCTGCAATACTGTACACTGTACCTCCAGTAGTACGCTACACTGTACCTCCAGTAGTACGCTACACTGTACCTCCAGTAGTACTCTACACTGTACCTCCAATAGTACTCTACACTGTACATCCAGTAGTACTCTACACTGTACCTCCAGTAGTACTCTACACTGTACCTCCAGTAGTACTCTACACTGTACCTCCAGTAGTACTCTACACTGTACCTCCAGTAGTACTCTACACTGTACCTCCAGTAGTACTCTACACTGTACCTCCAGTAGTACTCTACACTGTACCTCCAGTAGTACTCTACACTGTACCTCCAGTAGTACTCTACACTGTACCTCCAGTAGTACTCTACACTGTACCTCCAGTAGTACTTTACACTGTACCTCCAGTAGTACTCTACACTGTATCTCTAGTAGTACTCTACATTGTATCTCCAGTAGAACTTTACACTGTACCTCCTACAATACACTGTAGCTCCTGCAATACTCTGCACTGTACCTCCTACAGTATACTGTACCTCCTACAGTACATTGTACCTCCTACAATACACTGTACCTCCTACAATACTCTGCATTGTACCTCCTACAGTACACTGTACCTCCTACAATACACTGTACCTCCTACAATACACTGTACCTCCTACAATACACTGTACCTCCTACAATACTCTGCACTGTACCTCCTACAATACACTGTACCTCCTACAGTACACTGTGCCTCCTACAGTACATTGTACCTCCTACAATACACTGTACCTCCTACAGTACACTGTACCTCCTACAATACACTGTACCTCCTACAGTACACTGTGCCTCCTACAGTACATTGTACCTCCTACAATACACTGTACCTCCTACAGTACACTGTACCTCCTACAGTACACTGTACCTCCTACAGTACACTGTGCCTCCTACAGTACACTGTACCTCCTACAATACACTGTACCTCCTACAGTACACTGTGCCTCCTACAGTACATTGTACATCCTACAGTACACTGTACCTCCTACAATACACTGTACCTACTACAATACTCTGCACTGTACCTCCTACAGTACACTGTGCCTCCTACAGTACATTGTACCTCCTACAATACACTGTACCTCCTACAGTACACTGTACCTCCTACAGTACACTGTACCTCCTACAGTACACTGTACCTCCTACAGTACACTGTACCTCCTACAGTACACTGTACCTCCTACAGTACACTGTGCCTCCTACAGTACACTGTGCCTCCTACAGTACATTGTACCTCCTACAGTACATTGTACATCCTACAGTACACTGTACCTCCTACAGTACACTGTACCTCCTACAGTACACTGTACCTCCTACAGTACACTGTGCCTCCTACAGTACATTGTACCTCCTACAGTACACTGTACCTCCTACAGTACACTGTACCTCCTACAGTACACTGTACCTCCTACAGTACACTGTGCCTCCTACAGTACATTGTACATCCTACAGTACACTGTGCCTCCTACAGTACACTGTGCCTCCTACAGTACATTGTACATCCTACAGTACACTGTACCTCCTACAATACACTGTACCTCCTACAATACACTGTACCTCCTACAATACACTGTACCTCCTACAATACACTGTACCTCCTACAATACACTGTACCTACTACAATACTCTGCACTGTACCTCCTACAATACTCTGCACTGTACCTCCTACAGTACACTGTACCTCTTACAGTACATTGTACCTCCTACAAATACACTGGACCTCTTACAATACTCTGCACTGTACCTACTACAATACTCTGCACTGTACCTCCTACAATACACTGTACCTCCTACAGTACACTGTACCTCCTACAGTACATTGTACCTCCTACATATACACTGTACCTCTTACAATACTCTGCACTGTACCTCCTACAGTCTTGAGTTTTGTTGCTTGTTATTGTATTTCTCATTGCTGCTTGCTGCCAGAGCGTGTTGTTTCCTGTCGTTTTTGTGGCTCCCATGGCCGTCTCATTGCTAGTTGAAGACACTGAGATATTTGAGGAACTAGTCGGCACTTTTAATATAAAGAGAAGAACCGGAAAGTATAATTGCCACTTTGTAGAACAAATAAGAAGAAAGAGAGAGAGAGAGAGAGGAGGAGGGGGGGAGATGAGAATCAGCTTTGAAGAGTCGGAGAAGATAAATAGTGAGTGTAAAAACAATGAAGGTCTTTGTGTGGGTATCAGCTTGAGAGGCCTCATGCTGTCCACATATATGTAAGCTAGACTGTTTCTATCAGCAGAGAGAGAGAGAGAGAGAGAGAGAGAGAGAGAGAATGAGTGAGAAAGATGCATTACACACGTGCGCAACGCTTGGGCATCTTTATTTTTTGGAAACTTCTCCCGAACTAGTGGTTTTATTGATCCATTTCAGAGATAATCTATGGAGACGTGAAGAGGGAAGTTTGAGGTAATCAATCCCTCAACCTAAATATTTATTTAGGGAGGGAGAGAGAGAGAGAGAGGGGGGGGGGGAGTTAGAGACAGAATGGGAGAATAAGTTAAAGAATAATAATGATAAGCCACCATCTTTTGCAGCCAGGGAGGTGACTGGAGCTCAAATATCCTCGCCCAAAATAAACATTCGAGGAGATGAATGATCTGTAACTCAATATATACATAAGTAGCAAGTCAATGCACGGTGGTAATTTCCGGCTGTGTTGCTTGGCTGGGCTTTACCCGCGTTCAGAGTCTAATGATGGAAACACAAACTTAGCGACGAGAACGCCAGAGGAAGACCAGCGACTCTTGTTGTTAGTCAAGGATGGTGTCTCGCCCAAGCCCACTCCTTAGACCTCCGCGGTAATCTACCAAACTTCCTTGCTGCTTCAGACTGGTCCAGGCTGCGAGACTGAGAATACCTTGTGTAAAGACTGACGGATTGTTTACCTCATCTTCCACTGTCTCGAGTTCATAATTTCTCAAGATTGATGGACTGAACACATCGACTCCAAGCCGAGGGACTGATTACCTCAAACTACTCCTCGTCTTCCACAGTTCTTCTCTGTGTTGTACAGAAGAAGCCACTGGCTAGAGAAACGTTTCCAGAGCAAAAATTCCCAAATTTAGCACATGTGTCTCATTCTTCAACTCGTCGGTTTTCTAAATCATGTTCTTCATCTCTGTATTGTACTGAAAAAACTACTGAACAGTGAAGCGCCACTGTTCACATGGTGTGGATCCTTCACACGTGTTCTGGCCATAAGTTAATGCCAAGGTATAAAGGGAAGGGGGTAAAGAAAGTTTTGTGTACGAGGGGCTTGGACTTCCAGCAAGCGTGCTGTTGGAGTGTGAGCAAAGTAACATTTATGAAGGGATTCAGGAAAACCGGTTGGCCGGACTTGAATCCTGGAGGTGGAGAGTACAGTGCATGCGCTCCGGAGGAGGGGTGTTGATATGTTGCAGTTTTTTAACCGTAGTGTAGGCGCACCTCTGGCAAGACACTGATGGAGTGAATGATGATTCAAGTGTTTTTTTTTTCTTCGGGTCACTTGCCTCGATGAAAAACGGCCGATGTGTTAATAAAAAAATATAAACGTTAATACTTTGGTATGAAGTTAATACCCTTGATATTTGAAAGATTATTACCTCTTTAGGTTTTCTGCTATAGTATTTATCAGCTACGAAATTTTGAGGCCATAGTTTTGAATTAAAACTATGGCGTGTCTGTCTCGCGCCCAGCAGACGGAGGATCAAACCTCCACAAAGTATTGCGCTGAATAACCCAAATAGGTTTAGCGCTTAACATGAATTATATTATTATTATTATCCTTCATGGTGATACTTGTTTTAAAAACATTATATTTTTCTGAGAGAATGGATAGTTTTAATGTCTCAGTTACATTAATATTAAATTAATTTTCAGTGTAGGATTTCACGTCTTCAGTAACATCAAGTCTACCTGCTGAAACATCAGATGTCATCCTCACTGCCTGGAGTGTTGTCTGCTCTTGCGATATTTAATTACCGCACCATGAAAACCCTCCATACAGAAAATAATGAGTATCATTCGTATAGGCTGTATTATAAAATCAAAGTATGTTCTTAAGGATAAGGTTACTGTGATGTTTATCCTTGTCGTGATATATTGAAGTTTCTTGCTGTGTTGCCTTTAATTTCTTAACACTACTTGACCCTGTAGTGTTTTTTTTTCACCTTCCTGGAGAAGTGGTACACAACTCCACCGTCTCCCCCGCCCTCCTCAGATGTGCCTCGTAAAAAGCGACTAAAATACCTAGAGTTGTGAGTATTACTGAAAATTATCATTTGTGAACACGCCACTTGCTTCTTGATATCGTGAATATTTTGTTTCATAACTTCATGGATAATAAACTGCTGCGTGCGTAACTGAACGCTGATGTTAAACTTTCACGAGTTACTTTGTCCTTTTGGAGTCGGTAATTACCGACTCCAAAAGAAGCCATTTTATACCGAGTTTTTTTTTCCCCGTGTTAAAACTGAAGCAGTTTGCACGAGAAGGAAATAATGATAACAGCGTCGTTTCTACAGCCTTTTAACTGCGAAGATGAGAAATAAAGTCGAGTTTTAGTGCTCGTAAACATGAATGTGATTTACACGGTCCAGAAAAACAAAGGAAGAACGACTCCGGAAAATTAGAATACAGCCATTCACCTTCGAGGGCTTAAACCACTGAAGAAAACACCCGTGCTATATTTTTCAGCTTTAGAGCATAAGTGTGGCAGTCAATAGCCTACGTAAATAATGATAAGGCGCGCATGTAACACCTGGGTATCTTTATTTGTGGAGACATTTCGCCAAGCAGTGGGTTTTTCAATCCAACACAGAGAATAAATACTGGAGTCGGTGAATGAAGTGAAGAGGTAATATTGAAGTGATCAATCCCTGAGCCTCAATACATCTGCAACAGAAGCATGAAGAGTTGCACACTGAAGCCAGAGTATACAGTCAAAACACACTATACCTAACATGCACGAGAGAGTTTAAGAAGCTCCTCAGTACTAACACCTGAAATGAGGGAAATGACCTCGTAAGAATGCCACAACTAAGCCTTGTATCAATGGAATGACAAAGAACCAACTACTTGGATACATGGGTAGCGTAGACAAGGATAGGCTCTCTACTCGCTTGACCAGGAATAGTTGCGGGGTTTTAACCCTGGGTTTTTCTTTTTCTGTAGCTTTTCCTCTCCCCCATCTACTATTCAACTATCAAAACTTTCCCTCCCCCCTAGTAAGTCCTTACCTAATGAGTCCTAGTTCTGACCAGGGATAGTCACCCAAATGTGCCACAGAGATATCAGAAAGTAATTTTGTCAACGTGAGACTTGTAAAGAAGATAGTTTAGCTGAGCAGTGATACCCTGAGGTACGTTTATCGTCTTCTCTGAGGATGAGGGTCCCCAGTAAAGTTCTAGAGGTGGTACCTCCCTATCTATCTATATATATATATTTCCATTCCTTCATCTCTTTCTCGTCCTTTTTCTTTTCATCTTTTTCTAACTATCCTCCTCTCTTCCTTTCCTTTTGTTCCAGCACCTCCTGACTTACTGCACACCCACAAGGCATTCCCCCCCACACACACACAATAGTAACGACCAGTGAAGAGGCGGGGCCAAGAGCTATGACCCGACCCCTGCAGCCACAATCAGATGATTTTGGTGAGTACACACACCCGTTTCGTTAACTGGGTATAATTCCTGTCTCCTACACGAGGGCCAGCAGCAAGACGAATAGAAATAAGATGCTGAAGGTATAAAGATGAATCTCAAGATGACACAAAGAAGAGGGCAATGAGAGCGACCCGAAAGTCTTTTGGTCATATACACAAGTGAGAGCAAACGTCTCTACCAACACACAATAAAAGTTACCAAGATGTTGCACACGTCTTACCCTTCTCTTTGTTTGCTACAGATTTCAAGTCCGTTTATATCTTACCTCATTTTTCAATAACTTTCAAGTGTTCCATCAAGTTAAGATGCCTTCTTGTCCTCTTGGGTCGACATTGCTTCTGATTGGCACCTCTTGTCAAACAACTTCACACTCTTGCAAGGGTCGAGTAATGTTTACTAATGTCATCTAATCTCTCCGAATCTCTTGTCTCTCTGGTACCAGGCATCCAGTCTTCACAATTGGTTAATCAGTCTTTCTCCTGAGCAGAGATTAGCTTAAACTTCCCACTACTTTCCTGGAAACTTCCACTGGATTTGAAGAGCTCACTTAGTCTCCTCGTTCTTCTTTAACAAAGCTCTTTGACAAACTAAGGGAGCTGATCCGCAGCTTCACTCTGCAAATTGTCAGTGGGCTTCAGTGCAGAGCCAGTCCGTTGTGATTTGTATCCTCAGGTTACCCTATATTTCTCTTTCAGACCTCTTTAATTCATTCTCTTTTTTTTCTCTCTCTATTTTTTTCTTCTCTCATTTTCTCTTGACGTATAATTTTCATTTCCAACTTTTAAAGTTCAAAAGACCATCTTAACTTTCTCTTACAGCAAACTTTCCTACATTATCATAGCCATTTTCAGAATGATTAATGTTCAAGTAGACTAATGTTGTCAGTGTGCCATTTACTGCTAGTAATTACACCCTCCCTATAATGACTTTCCCTCTCATCTCTCATTAAGAACCTGCTTTAATTATCAGTGTGTGTGCAGTGGCAATTTCAAATTATGATTCTCTAGTTCACTGCTGCGACTAATGAATTTCATTCACCAAAAAATGGCATTTAACCACTAATAAGCACATTAACAAAAAAAATAGGAACATAGTTGCTGAGAAGGACCAGGAAATCCAGTAACACGAGTGTTGCTGCTGGTGTGAGATCGTTGTGTTTCTAGTGTAGTGTGTTCGTCCTCACTAAGCAACGTTTTAGCTCTGGCAAAACTGAAAGCAGATACTACCAACGAAGAGGACCAAAGAATCACCAAATTAAGTCTTTCTTTTTTGGGTACTTTCAGAATACCAAGCACCAGCATTGCATAAAATGCTGCAGTGAACACTTATTAGCAGTGAAAAATTCGTGATATCAGAGACGAGAGGAACATTATTGCCTGCGGATTAGCCTGGCCAAGATGAACTCAGGAGCACGGATCAGGCCAGAGCCACATAGACGATATCAGAAAGTTGCAGGCAAACTCACCCTCTGGGACGCACTCAATATTTTCAACGAGCGTCAAGTGTGCAATTCAAACCCAAACATCGCTGTGTTCAGGTGATGTTTGCATTCACAGAGCTTCATTTGTGCACGAAGCTGGAGCGGCAGCCTCCGGGGGCGATAGTAGACTCCCCCATCGGTACGCATTCCTATGTAAAACTACCCGGGGTAGTGGAAAAAAAATAAATCCCTCTCCTTCCTACCCCGGAACACACACACTCAACCATCCCTGCCATCCACCTCCTTATATTCCCACCCTCACATATTCACCGAAATTGAAATCGACCTTCCCGACCATCCCGTTTCTGAAGTTGGTAATTTGATCATGTTTACCCTCGTATACGATAAACAGACAGGGTATATACATATACCTAGAGGGGTTCTTCAGCATAAATATTCTGAGAATTTACTTTAGTCCCTATTTAGGGATTAACGTATTCTTCAGTAGTATAAAAAAGAGGTTAGTTGCAATCTTAATGATTCTTGTGTAATCTATAGGCCATTAACCGGCCATTATACAATAAACAGACAAAGAAAAATGAGCAGTTGAAGATTGATTGACGATTGGAGAGGAAGAGGCAGCTCCTCTTACCCTTGCAAACCTTGTTGACCTCTCTGTTATAAGGCGCCTGGGTGATGTTTGTGATGTGAGTGGCATCCTGGGAGAGGACGAAGCTTTGTAATCAGCCGAGGCAAAAATAAGAGCTAAAAGACTATAATATGTACACACGAAAAAAGAGAGATCTTAAAGCAACATATAAAAAGAAGAGTAGCAACGTGAATAGTGAGAGAGAGAGAGAGAGAGAGAGAGAGAGAGAGAGAGAGAGAGAGAGAGAGAGAGAGAGAGAGAAATGATGATGATTAGACTCATAGCATTAAACAGGAGGAAGAGGAAAATGGGGATGAACAGGAGGAGGAAGAGGGAAGAGGAGATCATTTGAATAACTTCCTGAAGAACACTTAATCAATAAATATTGGAACTTACTGAAAGACGAATAAAATTAATGTTAAACATTGGCAGATGTTGCAGTAAGGAGTATACAAAAATATGTAAATAATCAACAAGAAACAAGTGAACATGTAACAGAGACAAATAAACAGAGGAGCAGATAAAAAAAAAGATTGCCATTGCAAAGACGAAATTTAATAATTAGTGAAAAAAAAACTATGCAATAAACTGACAAAAGTAAATGATTAAGTAATATAAAATAATAATAACTGCTTTATTGTTAATTTCTGTAAACCCGTAAGGTATATACAACACCTGGGGAATGGGAGGCACAGGTGTGATCAGAGGAAGGCAAGGGAAAACTCCAATTCCTTGACTCAAGAGTCGTTCATCATCAAGACACCTTCCTGATGGGACCAACGGTAGAAACAGGAGCACAGAGATAGTACACAAACAGATGGCAAAACAGAAAAACGGATAAAAGTAATGTAAGTGGCCTATTAAGGAACAATATGGCGTACTGCGACTAATATAATAATAATAATAATAATAATAATAGTACACACAAAGCATTTTTCCAACAAAAGCTGTGTTCTTTTGTTCCATTATTGTTTTCACCGAAGAAGTAGGTGTCTGGAGCAATAACGGAAGTAGGTAGGTGAAGGTGAGGTGCAAGAAGCCACCTGAGTACATTTATCATGAAGCAGGTATCTCATGT
The DNA here is from genome assembly GCA_009830355.1 of Cherax destructor. Classification (NCBI taxonomy): domain Eukaryota; kingdom Metazoa; phylum Arthropoda; class Malacostraca; order Decapoda; family Parastacidae; genus Cherax; species Cherax destructor. Next base: position 56,136 of record WNWK01005230.1, on the reverse strand, counting down.
ACACAGGAACCTTGTAGAAACATAACACTGGGGGAAGGGGTAATTGATAAGATTACTAAAGTCTGCCGGCCAGCCAGCCATCTCCTTAGCCAGCCAGACAGCCATCCTCTTAGCCAGCCAGCCAGTCAGCCTTCCTCTTAGCCAGCAAGCCAGCCATCCTCTTAGGCAGCCAGACAGCCATCTCCTTAGCCAGCCAGACACCCATCCTTTTAGCCAGCCAGCCAGCAAGCCAGCCATCCTCTTAGCCAGCCAGCCAGTCAGCCTTCCTCTTAGCCAGCCAGCAAGCCAGCCATCCAATTAGGCAGCCAGCCAGACAGCCATCTCCTTAGCCAGCCAGACACCCATCCTCTTAGCCAGCCAGCCAGCCAGACAGCCATCCTCTTAGCCAGCCAGCCAGCCAGCCAGCCAGCCAGTCAGTCAGCCTTCCTCTTAGCCAGCCAGCAAGCCAGCCATCCTCTTAAGCAGCCAGCCAGACAGCCATCTCTTTAGCCAGCCAGACACCCATCCTCTTAGCCAGCCAGCCAGCCAGCAAGCCAGCCATCCTCTTAGCCAGCCAGCCAGTCAGCCTTCCTCTTAGCCAGCCAGCAAGCCAGCCATCCAATTAGGCAGCCAGCCAGACAGCCATCTCCTTAGCCAGCCAGACACCCATCCTTTTAGCCAGCCAGCCAGCAAGCCAGCCATCCTCTTAGCCAGCCAGCCAGTCAGCCTTCCTCTTAGCCAGCCAGCAAGCCAGCCATCCAATTAGGCAGCCAGCCAGACAGCCATCTCCTTAGCCAGCCAGACACCTATCCTCTTAGCCAGCCAGCCAGCAAGCCAGCCATCCTCTTAGCCAGCCAGTCAGCCATCCTTTTAGCCAGCAAGTCAGCCATCCTCTTAGCCAGCCAGTCAGCCATCCTCTTTACCAACCAGCCAGCCAGCCACTAAGGCAAGGCTGGGCCCAAGCTCTGGTCACTTTTACCTCCTCAAATTCAATTTTGCCAGTCCAGTGTCTGAAGATATGAGGGTATTTTTCTGCGGCGGGCAGTCAAGACTTCGTATTAGGCGTCAGCTGATAAGATTTTTTTTTTTTTGAGACCAGCCAGCTACACGCTGGGGGGGGAGGGCGGAGGGGAGGGGGGGGAGGTCATGGGCATCTGCAGTATGAGTTAATTGACTTTCATGGGTAGACTTTCTGATGTGCTCACTCCAGGAGCCGGACCCTTGGCGAGTCTCTGTCTGTTCTGTCTGTCTCTCTCTCTCCTCTCTCTCTCTCTCTCTCTCTCTCTCTCTCTCTCTCTCTCTCTCTCTCTCAGAATATTTTTTACACCTGTATCCCTTGCCTGGTGTAATTATTATTACTTTATTATTATTTGTAACCTTAAGTGTTCCATAACCTTAGTTCATCCTCGCACTTGTTCCTGCGTCTTACTCCGTCGCACGACCATCAGAAATCCGTACGTCGTCCGTTCCTCGTCCGTACGTCGTCCGTTTGTAAAAAGACTTGATTTCCCTGCAGTCTCGTTCAATTTTTCACCGCCCCTCTATCCTCTCACTGGTGTGAACTTTGAACATTAAGATTGTTTGTGTGTGTGTGTGTTTACCTGGTTGTCTATTGGTAGAGTCTAGCTTCTGGACCACGCCTTTTGCTTTTCTAATTGCTAGTGTGGCTTTTCCTCCACTATTGTCCTGATCCACAGTTGAATTCACGTACTAGTTACCCTCCAGTGCATCCTCCCCTTTAAACAAAATTTCCGCCTCATGGGTCAAGAATTAAGAAGGAAAAAAAAAAAACTTTTTACACTGGGGGAAAAAAAAAAAAGTTCTCACGAAGCGAAGTTAAGAGAGTAACAAAAGTCAGAGGAGAGTCAATGCTGACTCTCTTTTCTCGCGGTCGATTTACCCGCGTTCAAATTACGTACGGTCTAATTATGCACGTTCGAATGATTTCCAATCGGATTACGCACGTTCCGATAACTTACGCTCTCTATACCTGTAATAGAATTCCCGTGCGTGCTAATTGCTGCTGGCGTTTGAATCAGCTTGTATTTTACACTGGTGTTTGAATCAGCTTGTATTTTACACTGGTGTTTGAATCAGCTTGTATTTTACACTGGTGTTTGAATCAGCTTGTATTTTACACTGGTGTTTGAATCAGCTTGTATTTTACACTGGTGTTTGAATCAGCTTGTATTTTACACTGGTGTTTGAATCAGCTTGTATTTTACACTGGTGTTTGAATCAGCTTGTATTTTACACTGGTGTTTGAATCAGCTTGTATTTTACACTGGTGTTTGAATCAGCTTGTATTTTACACTGGTGTTTGAATCAGCTTGTATTTTACACTGGCGTTTGAATCAGCTTGTAGTTTACACTGGTGTTTGAATCAGCTTGTATTTTACACTGGTGTTTGAATCAGCTTGTATTTTACACTGGTGTTTGAATCAGCTTGTATTTTACACTGGTGTTTGAATCAGCTTGTAGTTTACACTGGTGTTTGAATCAGCTTGTAGTTTACACTGGTGTTTGAATCAGCTTGTAGTTTACACTGGCGTTTGAATCAGCTTGTATTTTACACTGGTGTTTGAATCAGCTTGTAGTTTACACTGGCGTTTGAATCAGCTTGTATTTTACACTGGTGTTTGAATCAGCTTGTATTTTACACTGGCATTTGAATCAGCTTGTAATTTACACTGGTGTTTGAATCAGCTTGTATTTTACACTGGTGTTTGAATCAGCTTGTATTTTACACTGGCGTTTGAATAAGCTTGTAGTTTACACTGGTGTTTGAATCAGCTTGTAATTTACACTGGTGTTTGAATCAGCTTGTAGTTTACACTGTCGTTTGAATCAGCTTGTAGTTTACACTGGCGTTTGAATCAGCTTGTAGTTTACACTGGGGTTTGAATCAGCGTGTACTTTACACTGGGGTTTGAATCAGCTTGTAGTTTATACAAGCTACACCGTTATCTTAAGTTACTCATTAAGTCGCTGTCACTAAATATACTTACTCGTCATGTGTTTCAAGTGATGGAAGTGACTGACAAGGAAACGTAATACGAACGTTGGATATAGTGAGAGGGGGGGGGGTGTGAGGTTGAGAGGAACAGCACACTTGTACTACACTTGTGAAGACGTTTTGCCCACCAGTGGCTTTTATCAGTACAATACAGAGAATTATTCTGGAGAGGGTTTAAGACCTGAAGAAGTGGTTTGAGGGATCAGTCCCCCGAGGCTGTAGGACTGATCATCTTAAACTACTACTATTACTTACTACTAACTACTACTGCTATTTACTACTACTGTTACTTGCTACTACTGCTACTTACTATTACTGCTACTTTACTATGCTACTTTCTACTACTGCTAATTACTACTACTGCTTACTACTACTAACTGCTACTTACTATAACTGCTACTTACTATTACTGCTACTTACTACTACTATTAGCTACCATTGCTACTAACATTACTACTAACTACTATTTACTACTACGTCTTCCGCTGTTTATTCTCTGTGTTGAATTGATAAAGCCTCTGGTGGGCGAAACGTCAACACATAAAGACACGCAAGTGTTGAACATGTGTGTGTTGTTCAAACACTGATCTTGTAATTTCAGTATATTAAAGTTTGTCAGCATAACACTGAAGAGTTTACTCTGGTGCACTACAGTATACTGAGTTTCCTCTGGGGAACTACAGTATACTGAGTTTCTTCTGGGGCACTACAGTATACCGAGTTTCCTCTGGGGCACTACAGTATACTGAGTTTCCTCTGGGGCACTACAGTATACTGAGTTTCCTCTGGGGCACTACAGTATACTGAGTTTCCTCTGGGGCACTACAGTATACTGAGTTTCTTCTGGGCACTACAGTATACTGAGTTTCCTCTGGGCACTACAGTATACTGAGTTTCCTCTGGGGCACTACAGTATACTGAGTTTCCTCTGGGGCACTACAGATACTGAGTTTCCTGGACTGTATACTGAGTTTCCTCTGGGGCACTACAGTATACTGAGTTTCCTCTGGGGCACTACAGTATACTGAGTTTCCTCTGGGGCACTACAGTATACTGAGTTTCCTCTACAGTATACTGAGTTTCCTCTGGGGCACTACAGTATACTGAGTTTCCTCTGGGGCACTACAGTATACTGAGTTTCCTCTGGGGCACTACAGTATACTGAGTTTCCTCTGGGGCACTACAGTATACTGAGTTTCCTCTGGGGCACTACAGTATACTGAGTTTCCTCTGGGGCACTACAGTATACTGAGTTTCCTCTGGGGCATTACAGTATACTGAGTTTCCTCTGGGGCACTACAGTATACTGAGTTTCCTCTGGGGCACTACAGTATACTGAGTTTCCTCTGGTACAGTGTACTGATCTCATTAAGTCTCTGGTAGACTTCAGACGTTCCTTGTTAAAGGAAAGGAGGAAGCGAGAGGGAATGAGAAAGTGAGAAAGGAAAGGAAGGTGAAGGAGGGAAATAAAGCTGGAGGGAGGGGGGAGGGAGAGAAAGAAAGGATGGGAAAGGAATGAGGTATAAGGAAGAGTGGAAGGTTAGGAAAGGGGGATAAAAAGGTTGACAAAGAAATTATGAAAAGGTAGAATGAGGGATTGAAGGTGGGGAGGATAGGGATGGGGAGAGAAGGAGAGATGAAGAGTGAGGGAGGGACGGAGTGAGGATGACGGAGTGTATGAGAGAGAGGGTGTGAGGGAGTGTATGAGAGAGAGGGTGTGAGGGAGTGTATGAGAGAGAGGGTGTGAGGGAGTGTGTGAGAGAGATGTGAGGGAGTGTATGAGAGAGAGGGTGTGAGGGAGTGTATGAGAGGGTGTGAGGGAGTGTATGAGAGAGAGGGTGTGAGGGAGTGTATGAGAGAGAGGGTGTGAGGGAGTGTATGAGAGAGAGGGTGTGAGGGAGTGTATGAGAGAGAGGGTGTGAGGGAGTGTATGAGAGAGAGGGTGTGAGGGAGTGTGTGAGAGAGAGGGTGTGAGGGAGTGTGTGAGAGAGAGAGGATGTGAGGGAGAGAGAATGTGAGGGAGAGAGAATGTGAGGGAGAGAGAGTGTGAGGAGAGAGTGAGGGAGAGAGAGTGTGAGGGAGAGAGAGTGTGAGGGAGTGTGTGAGGGAGAGAATGTAAGGGAGTGTGTGAGAGAGAGGATGTGAGAGAGAGCGAGAGAGAGAGAGAGAAATCAACGAGATAAAGTCAGTTGATCAAATGAAAATGCTGGCCCACAGCTGGACCACAGCTGGCCCACAGATGGCTCCAACTTCATCCTGTTCCCTACTTGTATGTTTCATAACAATAAAAATGCTTTCAAATGAGCTGATGTAGGTAACAGCTCTTAGCTTGTCAATAAAGTTAGGAATCCTAAACCTAACCTTGTTAAACCCTGTGTAAAACACAGACAGACAGACACACAAACACACACACACACACACACACACACACACACACACACACACACACACGCACGCACCCACCCGTCAAGTACTCAAATTTTAGTTGCAATTTAAAAAATACAAACTTTTTTTGTATACATATTTTTAATTGAGAAAAACAAAAGTTCAACTTAGAAAATAGGAAGTGAGGAATTCGAGAGATGTGAGAGTTAATGGTCACATTCTCATACGTATGTTGTACTTTTTTCCTTTTTTATCAAGTGAAAAACTTCTCGAAACGAGTCATTAGTTGTCGCAGGCTATAATCACCCGTTGACTTCCCTCTCGTAAGGGTGAAATACGCGGAGAACGAGAACTGTAGTTAATTGGTGTAAGCACCCGGCTGACGGTAATAGTCGTGAGGTGTTGTGTTGAGTCTTGGACATGTGAGTCGGTGCTAGTTGTAGGTTAATTTAGGTCAATTGTAAGGAAGACGTGACGTTGGTTAGTGCAGATGTGAGACCAGGTGTTGACACGTGTGTGTGTGTGTGTGTGTGTGTGTGGGTGGGCGGGCGAGTGTGTGGGCGGGTGGGTGTGGGTGTGTGGTAGACTCTTTGGTGCTCCAGTCAGGGGTATACTCGTATATTCGTTATCATATCTCTCTCTCTCTCTCTCTCGCTCTCGCCTCGCCTGCTCTCGCTCTCCGCTCTCGTCCTCCTCCTCTCTCTCTCTCTCTCTCTCTCTCTCTCTCTCTCTCTCTCTCTCTCTGCACTCTGGCAGTAAACTTTGTACTCTTGACAAGACAAATAACACAAAAGATTTTTTTCAGAATTGTTCTTAAAACAAAAATACCTTATCCTTCCCAGTCTGCTGACGACCCCGTTGTATTAGTAGACGTTGTGTATGTGTGTACTCAGTTACACACACACACACACATTTCTTCAGTCATAGAGTTGTCAGGAAGTGGAATAGCCTAGAAAGCGACGTAGTGGAGGCAGGAACTATACATAGTTTTAAGACGAGGTTTGATAAAGCTCATGGAGCAGGGAGAGAGAGGACCTAGTAGCAATCAGTGAAGAGGCTGGGCCAGGAGCTATGACTCGACCCCTGCAACCACAAATAGGTGAGTACACACATGTAACTCATGGGCACAGGATTCAGACATATACAGACGTGACTCGCATGGACACACACAACTCACACATAAATACCACATACACAACCCCGTCACCTCTCTATAACAACTACCATGTCACACTGGCAGTTTGCTATATCTTAATAGACTCTTCTATCTATCAGAGAGCACGTGAAAATCACCTCCAGCATCTACAGTGTAATAAATTAGACACATATGCAACACTTGGGTATCTTTATTGAGGAAACGTTTCCTCAATAAAGATACCCAAGTGTTGCATATGTGTCTAATTTATAAATTGTCGGTTCTCTGAACCATTCATCTACATCTACAGTGTCCCGAGACACACTGACTGACCTCCTGGTTAAAAGTCTCACCTTGTACACAGACACTCTAACATGGAATGAAACTAACCCGTTTCAAGAATTATGACTTAAATCTTACACCCACACTAACAACCATCGCCACTAACTTCTAACCATGCTCACCCCCTTAACCTCGCACTACCCCCTACCCTCACAAGCCCCCTACCCTCGCACACTTCTCCCCTCAGCACTCTATGAACCTTAAGAGTTTTTAAATCATTCATAAATAACCCGAACATAAACGTGAGAAGCTTACGACGACGTTTCGGTCCCACTCTGAGTTTAAATGATGTTTTGAATATGTCTTCTGATTATTAGAGATGCAGTTTTAATAACAATTCTTCCTGCATTTGGAGGAAAACTATTGGTCATAAATTTCTCCTGAATCTGGGGTAAAAATATTGGCAACAAGAGTTCCCCTGAATCTTGGGAGAATAGCTGGTTGGACTGTAGCGCCTGGGTCAGGAAGAGGTTATCAAGGCTCCTAGAAACTACTGTCAGCAATGTATAAAAGAAACAAATGCGTAATAATAAACACTTGTGAACGTGAAAAAATAACGAAATTCAATTATGTACGAATGTGAAATTTTGAATCAGCTGTGTGTGTGTACTCAACTAGTTGTACTCACCTAGTTGTACTCACCTAGTTGTACTCACCTAGTTGTACTCACCTAATTGTGGTTGCAGGGGTCGAGTCACAGCTCCTGGCCCCGCCTCTTCACTGGCCGCTACTGGGTCACTCTCCCTGCGCCATGAGCTTTATCATACCTCTTCTTAAAGCTATGTATGGAGCCTGCCTCCACTACATCACTTCCTAAACTATTCCACTTCCCGACCACTCTGTGACTGAAGAAATACTTCCTAACATCCCTGTGATTCATCTGTGTCTTCAACTTCCAACTGTGTCCCCTTGTTGCTGTGTCCCATCTCTGGAACATTCTGTCTCTGTCCACCTTGTCGATTCCTCTCAGTATTTTATATGTCGTTATCATGTCGTCCCTACCTCTCCTGTCCTCCAGTGTCGTCAGGTCGATTTTCCTTAACCTCTCCTCGTAGGACATACCCCTTAGCTCCGGGACTAGTCTTGTTGCAAACCTTTGCACTTTCTCTAGTTTCTTTACGTGCTTGGATATGTGTGGGTTCCAAACTGGTGTGTGTGTGTGTTGGATTAGGCTAAATTTAACTGCGCTTGTTATAATAAGGTTAGGTAAGTTTTTGGTACAAATTGTGATTTTTTTACATTAACATAAATGAAAAAAATCTCTAAACGTATAAGATAAAATTTTAGATGAGTTCTTGCTAATTGACCAGTTATGCCTATTCGGCACGACACACACACACACACACACACACACACACACACACACACACACACACACACACACACACACACACACACATATATATATATATATATATATATATATATATATATATATATATAAAGGTACCACCTGTAGAACTTTACTTGGGACTAGATTTAAGAGTTAATTTTAACAAAATCGTCATCAGAAGATAGTACGTACATAGAAAAGAGTGAGGAACGAGTATGCTACACTGGCCAACAATATATGTGAGGGCAGCATCTGTGTACTTGATGAGATGAAAGAGATCTAATTATCGTAAGTGTGAGAAAATGACTCCCCGCACTGAAATACGAGTTACGATGGAGGGCTGACAGCCCTGAAGAACCCCACGGTGGCTGTCAGCTGGAAGAGAGAAGATGTGATAACAGGGTAGAGAGTCGTAAAACTATATGAAAAAATGATGGAGGTTTCTTATTACTTTCAAGAAGGTAAGAAAGAGGCCGCAGTTGTAAATTGGGAGAAGAATGGAGAAGAAAGGTGACGGGAAAGTTTTTCACATGGTGGAAAAACAAGAGTTTAGAGAGTAGGTAGTAGGTACTGCATCAATTATATATTATTAATTGCAAAATATGTTGATAACATTAAATTAAAATAAACGTGATATAAAGATCATAACTCAGCTCGTGTTGTTACTATAATATATATATAATATATCATATATATATATATAATATATATATATGAAAAAAGATACCACTGAGAAAATGGGAAATAAAACTGAGCGATTTCATGTGCTTATACACACATCTTCAGAAGATGAGTTAAGCGTTCACATGAATTAAAGTAAATATACGTTAATCCCTAAAATAGGAATTAAATATTTAATCCCTAAAATTGGGATTGAAGTAAACTCTCAGCATAGATACACTGAGAGAAATATACCTTTCAGTGTATTTTACGCCCATCAGTAATACAAAAACCATCGGGGTGCTCTGAAAATCACTGATTGGCCTGATAATGTGGTTATATTGTTATTAATTACTTTCTAGGTAAATGCCATATGAATATTTTTGGCTGTGAAACGAAATATTTATACGAATTGTGAAATATAAATGAGAGAAAAATCCTTTAAAACGCTGAAGAAATAGTGACGCACAGATAATGGAATATGAGAAGTAAAAGTGGACCATAATGGAAATGGAAGTCATAATGGTCTCTGTGAAGATTATATATTCTTTATTGGAATTTTAAAGGGAAGGTTAAAAAGAAAATTCTTAAAAAGAAAGAATCTTAAGAATCTTAGAAAAAAATAGAGAATCGTGAAAAAGTGAATCTTGAAGAATGGAGAATCTTGACGAATAGAGATTCTTAAAAAAAATGAAATTCTTAAAAAAAATTGAAATTCTTAAAAAAATAATAATAGAAATTCTTTAAAAATGTATATATATATATTCTTAAAAAATATATAGAATCCTAAAATGTGAAAAGGGAATTCTAGAGAGAGTTTTTTTAAAGAAAAAAGAATTTTGTTTCAAAAATAATCTTACAAAAAAAAAGAAAAAAAATTGAGAATCTTAAAAAACAGAATCTTAAAGAAAATTTTTTATTTTTTTTTAAATCTTTGAAAAAGATAATTTTAAAAAATAAATAAAGCCAGCCAACTTCAGACTGCCTCAAGTTCATTTCAAACATTTATTTTCTTTTAAAAAAGTATTCCCCAGAATTTCATTTTTAATACCTCGTGTAATTTTTTTCTCTATGACTTCTTTTTATTTCGTGTTTTATGTAATAATTCTTTGTGTTTTTGTCGTGTTTACTTTTTTTCGGATTCTGAAATATGATTAATTTCAGATTTTATTTTTTTATTAAAAAAATCTTGAAATATTTATTACTGCCTTATGCCTGATAAGTTGTGGCACTTGTGTTAGTGGCACTGTATTAGTGGCACTTATTGCATTAGTGGAACTGTTGGTAGCACTTATTGCATTAGTGGAACTGTATTAGTGACACTATTAGTGGCACTATTGTCAGTATATGGCACTTTATTAGTGGCATTTATTGTATTGGTACTGTATTGGTCTAATTCACTGTATTTGTGACACTTATTGTATTGGTGGCGCTGTATTTGTGGCACGTATTGTATTGGTGGCGCTGTATTTGTGGCACGTATTGTATTGGTGGCACTGCATTTGTGGCACTTATTGTATTGGCACTGTATTTGTGGCACTTACTGTATTGCTGGCACTGTATTGGTAGCACCAATACAGCAAGGGCCAGTAATTCAGTAAGTGTAATAGTACACAATGTGCCACTGCAGGAAGTAATCAGGTTTGATCCAAGGATGGGAAGGTAGCTTCAATTCCTTGAATCAAGAGACCTTTCCTCACCCCCTCCTTGAAGGATGTACTCACCTAGTTGTGTCTTGGGGGGGTTGAACCACTGCTCTTATGAAGGAAATTCTTAAATTATCGAGAAACTACCAATTCCCTTGTGCTTTGATAATTGTCAAGTGCTCTTGATCCACGGAGCTGGATCAGACCTGATTATCTCTTTATGGACATTACTCTTTGTGGACATTATCTCCTATGGATTATTACAAAATGTTAATATTATTATAATTATTATTAAATTTCGATTACTAAATTTTGTTCTCTATTCCAGGTAAGTTGAACGACTCGCTTGAAGAATTGACTTCAGTCAACTCCTGGTGAGTAGATGTGCAGGTGTGGGTGGGTTGTTAGGGGGGTACAAAACACTAAGGATCGCCACACTGAGTCTCTGGAAAAAAAAAAAGGTTGGCTGTTTTGTAGTCCCTACCTAGTTTGTAACCTAACATACAAGCTAGAGTATACCTACTCTCTTCTCCAAGCTACCAGGTTCTCCTACTGAAACCCACCCCTGTAATATATCAGTGTGTTCAGGAGCTTCCTGAAGCTGACAACACCGAGTTTGTGTCATATGTGTAGTCCCACATGTTATATATATATATATATATATATATATATATATATATATATATATATAATGTCGTGCCAAATATGTAAAACTTGCTATTTTCGCTTAAATAACAATGTTCTTCTTGCCGAATAAGGCAAGCGAAAATTAGTGTATATAATAATTTCGAAAAAATCATTCTGAACCTAACGAAAAAAAAATATATTTCATTGTGTTTATTATTAAATTATTGTAAACTTATCAAAAAATATATTTAGTTCGATTAGGTTAAATTAAATTTGGCTTGTTATAATAAGGTTAGATCAGTTTTCTAAGGTTCTTTTGGTACAAAAATTATTATTTTTAAATTAACATGCATGAAAAAAATGTCTTTAAACGTATAAGATAAAATTTTAGAAAGGACTTAATTTTAAACGAGTTCTTGCTAATTGACCAGTTTTACCTATTCGGCACGACAATATATATATATATATATATATATATATATATATATATATATATATATATATATATATATATATATATATATATTTCATCTATGAAATTGGCGTATTTGCATTTATATGCAAATTAATGTGCCATACATATTCTGAAATTACTACATTCGTATTTCTGCCGAAATTGATGAATTCATAATTTTGACAATATTTGTGTATTAATGACTGCACTCGAAATTGACGCATTGATGAATCCGTGGATTCATAAATTCGCAAAAAAAAAAAAGACCAAGATAGAGGGTTTCGAAATAGAGGGTTTCGAAATAGAGGGTTTCGAAATAGAGGGTTTCGAAATTTCACTGCTGTTGAATTATTGCAGTACTGATGCAGTCACTGTTCTTGTAAGATTGTCCCATTCTACATTGATGCGCGTTTGATTTCACTGCGGTTTATGCTCTTCTTGACTTACACATTGATGATATACTCAGAATTGAGGCATTAAAACTAGAATTCGTCATGAACTGTGTCCACATGAAGGGTGGGTGTCATGAACACTACTATGTGACCGCATGAAGGGTGGGTGTCATGAACACAACTATGTGACCGCATGAAGGGTGGGTGTCATGAACACTACTATGTGACAGCATGAAGGGTGGGTGTCATGAACACTACTATGTGACCGCATGAAGGGTGGGTGTCATGAACACAACTATGTGACCGCATGAAGGGTGGGTGTCATGAACACAACTATGTGACCGCATGAAGGGTGGGTGTCATGAACACAACTATGTGACCGCATGAAGGGTGGGTGTCATGAACACAACTATGTGACCGCATAAAGGGTGGGTGACCACATAAACAGTGTGACTCATGTTCAGTAACTTCATTAACTGTGAATATAACATTGTGGTAATATCCAGTGTTGCGACCCAGCGCACACACATCTCCAATTGCATAATTTCAATTACAACCACAGTTGTGTGTACTCACCTATTTGTGGTTACAGAGGTCGAGACTCAGCTCCTGGCTCCGCCTCTTCACTGACCGCTACTATGTCCTCTCTTCCTGCTCCATGAGCTTTATCATACCTCGTCTTAAAACTATGTATGGTTCCTGCCTCCACTACATCACTTGCCAGACTATTCCACTTCCTGACAACTCTCTGACTGAAGAAATACTTCCTAACATCCCTTTGACTCATCTGAGTCTTCAACTTCCAATTGTGACCCCTTGTTTCTGTGTCCCATCTCTGGAACATCCTGTCTCTGTCCACCTTACTTATTCCTCGCAGTATTTTGTATGTCGTTATCATGTCTCCCCTAACCCTCATGTAGTCCAGTGTATGTGTGTGTGTGTGTATTTGTGCATATGGGGTGGGTGGGTGAATGAATGTGAATGTGGGTTTATACATGACTACCAGCACGTCTTTGATAAATATCTTAAGCAGTGATAAAGTGAGACATGGGAGAGGAGGATGGGTAGACTGCATCTTGAACTGTAGAATGAGTTTCGAGACAATACCGCACAAGAGAGTAGGACAAGAGCTATAGCAGTAGGCAGGTGTAACAGAAAAGGCACAACGATGAATCAAGGAATCAACGAGTAATTTTCAGAGAGGAGGTGTCGAATGGGCTCGTGTTAAGATAACATACGAAATAATAAAAGAATTTGATAGGGTGGTCGGGATATATTTGTGATATCGCAATTTACCTCGTCAGGGATGGATGGATGTTTGGGGAAAGGCTGCCCTCACCTACAGAGACGGTGTGGGAAGGCTGCCCTCACCTCCAGAGACGGTGGGGGAAGGCTGCCCTCACCTCCAGAGACGGTGGGGGAAGGCTGCCCTCTCCCCCAGGGACGGTGGGGGAAATCGGCCCTCTCCCTAGAGACGGTGGGGGAAGGCTGCCCTCTCCGCCCAGAGACGGTGGGGGTAGGCTGCCCTCTCCGCCCAGAGACGGTGGGGGATGGCTGTCCTCTCCCCCAGGGACGGTGGGGGAAGGCGGCCCTCTTCCTAGAGACGGTGGGGGAAGGCTGCCCTCTCCCCCAGAGACGGTGGGGGAAGGCTGTCCTCTCCCCCAGAGACGGTGGGGAAAGACTGCCCTCTTCCCCGGAGACGGTGGGGGAAGGCTGCCCTCTCCCCTAGACACGGTGGCGGAAGACTGCCCTCTCCCCAAGACACGGTGGGGGTGAGCCTGCCCTCTCCCCAGACACGGAGGGAGAAGGCTGCCTTCTCCCCAGACACGGTGGGGAAGGCTGTCCTCTTCCCAGACACGGTGGGGGAAGGCTTCCCTCTCCCCAGACACAGTGGGGGAAAGCTGCCCCCTCTCCAGACACGGTGGGGAAGGCTGCCCTCTCCCCAGACACGGTGGGAGAAGGCTGCCCTCTCCCCAGACACGGTGGGAGAAGGCTGCCTTCTCCCCAGACACGGTGGGGAAGGCTGCCCTCTACCCCAGACAGGATACGAGTTGAACTGTCTTAAAATGAAAGTGACTATTGACCGTGGATCAGGTACCACCTTGTTCCCTCCAAATAAGTCTCCTTTGACGTCTAGAGTAATCACCTATTTGTACTTTCTTTAGTAGCTGTGTTCGCTTAGTAGGTAGGTGAAAAATAACTTGGGTATAGGGTAGGTAGGAAATGTGTGGTAGGTGAACAGTATCTTAGTTTAAAAAAAAAATGAATACCTGTTCACTGTGCTGCTATCCAATTATATGTGAGAGTTATTTAGTGGGGACAAAAGTTAGCTATGGATGCTTGTCGTAGTGTGTCACGCAGGATGGATTTCATACAAGGTGTTGAAAAGTGTCAGCATGAGCTGGAAGACTTCTGTAGGACAATGAAGGCGTGTCAGCATGAGCTGGAAGACTTCTGTAGGACAATGAAGGCGTGTCAGCATGAGCTGGAAGACTTCTGTAGGACAATGAAGGCGTGTCAGCATGAGCTGGAAGACTTCTGTAGGACAATGAAGGCGTGTCAGCATGAGCTGGAAGACTTCTGTATGACAAAGAAGGCGTGTCAGCATGAGCTGGGAGACTTCTGTAGGACAATGAAGGCGTGTCAGCATGAGCTGGGAGACTTCTGTAGGACAATGAAGGCGTGTCAGCATGAGCTGGGAGACTTCTGTAGGACAATGAAGGCGTGTCAGCATGAGCTGGAAGACTTCTGCAGGACAATGAAGGCGTGTCAGCATGAGCTGGAAGACTTCTGCAGGACAATGAAGGCGTGTCAGCATGAGCTGGGAGACTTCTGTAGGACACTGAAGATATCGTCAAGTATTCCAGCAAGCTCTCATCAGCTTCGATAAGGGAGTGTGTGTGTACGGGAAATGGAGGGGGAGAAGTGAGCAATATCCTTTAGGTGAGGGAGAGTGGTGGTGGTGGTGAACAATATCCTAGGTAAGAAAGTTACAATTACCTGTGGATGAGGCTTCTCTGGCGTCTCTGGCAATATTGAAATTCTTGACCTAACTCGTGCTGTACCTTGATCTCTCTCTCTCTCTTCCTCCCAGAATCTCTGTCTTCTTACAATCATCACAGTCTTTTTCTTCTACCTCTCACTTTGGCTTTCATACCTTCTTTTTTAACCTCGTAAATAGTATGCAATATCGACAAGTTGATAAGAAAGACACGTATGCAACTATTATCACTGACGAAACGTTTCTCCTGATAGTCAACTATATCAGTCGAATACATAGGTGATTAGAATCTTGGAGACACGTGGAAAGTGAAATAATTATAATAAGTTCTTCCGGCTTGATGGAAGATGATCAGCTTCTTAGCCTAAGAGTCTGATCACCTCAAACTCACTCATCACCTATACTGTCTCTCAGTGTTGTAATCATCTCTGTATTCGACTGACGAAGGCTGCCTAGAAGACGACGCTTTTAGTCAACAAATAATGTCTTAATGCTGTACATGTGTCTTAGTCTTTTGCTGCCTCCAATATTGGCACTTTTGTTTATGCAAATTGCTGTCTTTGCTGCAACAAGGATGGTGATTTGAGCAATGAACAGACAAATATCGATACATGATTGGGCTAATCCCTAAAAATACATTACATTGAAGGGGAGAGGTCACGTCAAATGCAGCGAGGTCGTGAAAGGGGGAGGTCAGTTGACAGGTCACGGCGTGTGGGAGGTGGAAGAGATCTTGTTTGGCTGAGACTTGATTCTGCTCGATGGTTAAAAACCTTGGTGAGCGCCGCTTCCATGCACTTCCTCCTTGCACTGTCGTCCTGTGTTAAGGGGAGTTTGGACTAAAGTACAAAAATGCACAATACCGTGACTGGAACAACACACAACCCGCACATAGAAGAGAGGAGCTTACGACGACGTTTCGGTCCGACTTGGACCGAATCGTCGTCGTAAGCTCCTCTCTTATATTTGCGATTTCCACGCCATGAGGGAACTATGTATGTGGGAACTGGAATAAGAACATAAGAAAGGAGGAACACTGCAACAGACCTACTGGCCTATACTAGGCAGGTCCATGTCAAAACCAACCCACCAACAAAAATATTTGCCCATCCCATCCCCAGCGGCACCCAAGCAACCTTCACAACCCTCAAGCCTTCACAACCCTCCAAGTCCCGCTCAAATCTAACCCCTCTCTCAAGATTACAGAAGGAAGTAACACTGCAGCAGGCCAACCGGCCCACACTAGGCAGGTCCCCCTCAAACCCTAAACCAATCCCACAAACAAAAACACCTTTCCAACCCAACAACTACTCCATCCATGGAACAAGCTCCGATAATCAGGGCACTACCAAAGAGCGAACTGAAGGAGCTGAAGCACCCGGTCCATCACCAGGGCACTGAAGGAGCCGAAGCACCTGGTCCATCACCAGGGCACTGAAGGAGCCGAAGCACCCGGTCCATCACCAGGGCACTGAAGGAGCCGAAGCACCCGGTCCATCACCAGGGCACTGAAGGAGCCGAAGCACCCGGTCCTTCACCAGGGCACTGAAGGAGCCGAAGCACCCGGTCCATCACCAGGGCACTGAAGGAGCCGAAGCACCTGGTCCATCACCAGGGCACTGAAGGAGCCGAAGCACCTGGTCCATCACCAGGGCACTGAAGGAGCCGAAGCACCTGGTCCATCACCAGGGCACTGAAGGAGCCGAAGCACCTGGTCCATCACCAGGGCACTGAAGGAGTAGTCCATCACCAGGGCAAGCCAACCCAGCCGACAGAGAAGTAAGCCAAGCAAGTCACGTTGAGTTCCTGTCTTCACCATCGCCTTGTGCTACCAGTTCAAAGCTGTCCTGAGTTTGTGTACGACGCATGTGTGTATCTGTGTATGACATAAATAAGAACATATGAATGGAGGAGCACTGCAGCAGGCCTACTGGCCCATACAAGGCAGGTCCTTCTCAAAACCAACCGTTCTCATCAACCTTGTGCAGAACATGGCTTTAAGAGACCCAAGACTTGAACATGCGTCTTGTTCACCCACACACTGACACATGCCCGCCGGGATGTTCAAGTGAACAGGAAATATACATGATTCGCCCTCTCATGGAAAATATTCAATGGGGGAAATAAAGTGAAGGTCTTCATTAACACTCTTCCTGGAATCCCTTTATAAATTTTGGTCTTAATTGCGTAATAGAAAGGAACTCGGGGGAAGATGGTAGTGGAGGCAGTGGTGTTAGTGGAGGCAGTGGTGTTAGTGGAGGCAGTGGTGTTAGTGGAGGCAGTGGTGTTAGTGGAGGCAGTGGTGTTAGTGGAGGCAGTGGTGTTAGTGGAGGCAGTGGTGTTAGTGGAGGCAGTGGTGTTAGTGGAGGCAGTGGTGTTAGTGGAGGCAGTGGTGTTAGTGGAGGCAGTGGTGTTAGTGGAGGCAGTGGTGTTAGTGGAGGCAGTGGTGTTAGTGGAGGCAGTGGTGTTAGTGGAGGCAGTGGTGTTAGTGGAGGCAGTGGTGTTAGTGGAGGCAGTGGTGTTAGTGGAGGCAGTGGTGTTAGTGGAGGCAGTGGTGTTAGTGGAGGCAGTGGTGTTAGTGGAGGTAGTGGTGTTAGTGGAGGCAGTGGTGTTGATGGAAGTGGTGTTAGTGGAGGTAGTGGTGTTGATGGAAGTGGTGTTAGTGGAGGTAATGGCGTTGATGGAAGTGGTGTTAGTGGAGGTAATGGTGTTGATGGAAGTGGTGTTAGTGGAGACAGTGGTGTTAGTGGAGGTAATGGTGTTGATGGAAGTGGTGTTAGTGGAAGTAGTGGTGTTGATAAAAGTGGTGTTAGTGGAGGTAGTGGTGTTGATGGAAGTGGTGTTAGTGGAGGTAGTGGTGTTGATGGAAGTGGTGTTAGTGGAGGTAATGGTGTTGAGTATTGATTGTGTTGGATGTGGTGGTAGTTGTGATGGTGAGATTGGTGCTGGTTTGGGGAGAGGGAGAGGGAGGGAGGGATTGAGAAGGCAAGGAGAGGGAGAGGGAGAGGGAGAGGGAGGGATTGAGAAGGCAGGCACACACATAGCTCATTAATTCACCACCACAAACAGGTGACTCCTGGAAATATATTTCCATCGCTAGAAGCAGCTCACACGAAGCTCCACTCAACACTCCAGCCCCCACACAATGTATACACCTCTGTGTATATTTCGCAGTGTATATACACAGAGTAAGTTATTCCCTGTTTTAGAGATTAAAATATTTCTTGACTGGTGATAAACATACAGCCTTAATAACCTCTTTCTACTAGAAAAATTGCCAATATAACTAAGAAGGGCTCTTAACGAGCTCTAACAACAGTCTGGTTGATCACGCCGTCATCAGGAAAACTGGGGTTCAAGCCAAGCCCTAAGAGTTTTTTTTTTTTTTTTATCAGTTTTAGAGGCTAAGAGCTGTTATCCCAGCCCTATCTAAGGTATACTACCACCCCCAGGATGCCACCCAGAACAGTTGACTAACTCCCAGATACCTACTTATTGCTAGGTGAACAGGGGCAGCAGGTGTAAGGAAACATGCCCAACATTCCACCTGGCCGGGAATCGAACCACGGACACGCAGTTTGTGAGCCGATCGCGCTACCAACTAAGCCACGGGACACCAAGAGAGATTAAAAGGCCACGGGAGGCAATAATCAGTCTGATGAAGCAGTTAACATGACCATTTGGCCCATGAAGCTGTATATGTCGTCTATTTCATGACTTCTCTAACTGTAGTGCTACAAAGGTCGTCGGTCACATTCTACCACTGCATATAGCACTACAAAGGTCATCTGCCACATTCTTCCACTTCATATAGCACTAGAAAGGTCATCTGTCACATTCTTCCACTTCACATAGCACTACAAAGGTCATCTGTCACATTCTTCCACTGGATATAGCACCATAAAGGTCATCTGTCACATTTTTCCACTTCATAATGCGCTACAAAGGTCATCTGCCACATTCTTCCACTTCATATAGCGCTACAAAGGTTATCTGTCACATTCTTCCACTTCATATAGCACCACAAAGGTCATCTTCCACATTCTACCACTTCATATAGCACCACAAAGGTCATCTGTCACATTCTTCCACTTCATATAGCACCACAAAAGTCAACTGCCACATTCTTCCACTTCATATAGCACCACAAAGGTCATCTGCCACATTCTTCCACTTCATATAGCATCACAAAGGTCATCTGCCACATTCTTCCACTTCATATAGCACCACAAAGGTCAACTGCCACATTCTTCCACTTCATATAGCACCACAAAGGTCATCTGTCACATTCTTCCACTTCATATAGCACCACAAATTTCAACTGCCACATTCTTCCACTTCATATAGCACCACAAAGGTCATCTGTCACATTCATCCACTTCATATAGCACCACAAAGGTCAACTGCCACATTCTTCCACTTCATATAGCACCACAAAGGTCATCTGTCACATTCTTCCACTTCATATAGCACCACAAAGGTCATCTGTCACATTCTACCACTTCATATAGCACCACAAAGGTCAACTGTCACATTCTTCCACTTCATATAGCACCACAAAGGTCATCTGTCACATTCTTCCACTTCATATAGCACCACAAAGGTCAACTGCCACATTCGTCCACTTCATATAGCACCACAAAGGTCATCTGTCACAATCTACCACTTCATATAGCACCACAAATGTCAACTGCCACATTCTTCCACTTCATATAGCACCACAAAGGTCATCTGTCACATTCTTCCACTTCATATAGCACCACAAAGGTCATCTGTCACATTCTACCACTTCATATAGCACCACAAAGGTCATCTGTCACATTCTTCCACTTCATATAGCACCACAAAGGTCAACTGCCACATTCTTCCACTTCATATAGCACCACAAAGGTCATCTGTCACATTCTTCCACTTCATATAGCACCACAAAGGTCAACTGCCCCATTCTTCCACTTCATATAGCACCACAAAGGTCATCTGTCACATTCTACCACTTCATATAGCACCACAAAGGTCAACTGCCACATTCTTCCACTTCATATAGCACCACAAAGGTCATCTGTCACATTCTTCCACTTCATATAGCACCACAAAGGTCAACTGCCACATTCTTCCACTTCATATAGCACCACAAAGGTCATCTGTCACATTCTACCACTTCATATAGCACCACAAAGGTCATCTGTCACATTCTTCCACTTCATATAGCACCACAAAGGTCAACTGCCACATTCTTCCACTTCATATAGCACCACAAAGGTCATCTGTCACATTCTTCCACTTCATATAGCACCACAAAGGTCATCTGTCACATTCTTCCCCTTCATATAGCACCACAAAGGTCATCTGCCACATTCTTCCACTTCATATAGCACCACAAAGGTCATCTGTCACATTCTTCCACTTCATATAGCACCACAAAGGTCATCTTCCACATTCTACCACTTCATATAGCACCACAAAGGTCATCTGTCACATTCTTCCACTTCATATAGCACCACAAAGGTCATCTGTCACATTCTTCCACTTCATATAGCACCACAAAGGTCATCTGCCACATTCTTCCACTTCATATAGCGCTACAAAGGTCATCTGTCACATTCTTCCACTTCATATAGCACCACAAAGGTCATCTGTCACATTCTTCCACTTCATATAGCACCACAAAGGTCATCTGCCACATTCTTCCACTTCATATAGCGCTACAAAGGTCATCTGTCACATTCTTCCACTTCATATAGCACCACAAAGGTCATCTGACACATTCTTCCACTTCATATATCGCTACAAATGTGATCTGTCACATTCTTCCACCTGGTAAAGTGCTAAAGAGGTCATGTATATCATGTTTTTAATTTTTTTCCCTACACCATGTGGTGAATCATCCACGTAAAATTTATTTGGCCACAGTTCAGTTTCTGACCTTTTTTTTCACAGTTCTGTGTAATCAGATGTCGACGTTTACAATTTACAGATGAATTTTGTCAGCGCGACCTTTGACGCCGGCCAGGACGCTAGAGAGATGGGAGATTGATGGTTGAGTGATTAATCTAATATCTCTCTGGCATCGCAATACTGAGGGCGTCGACACCTGGACAGTAGAGGAGAGGGAAGAGGACGAGAGGAGAGGGAGAGGTTAAAAAGATAGAGAAAGAGGAGTTGGGATATAGAAGGATAGAAGGGAGTATTATGACTAATTAAAGGGATGGCGGGGATATGGATGGGTATGGAGAGGGGGCGTTTAGAAGGTGGGAAAGTGGAATGATTTAGGCACAAACGGAAGCGATAAAGAAAGGAAAATAGGAAATAAAACACACACACACACACACACACACACACACACACATATCTCAGGATAGATAGATATATATGTCGAGCCGAATAGGTAAAACTTGCGATTTTAGCTTAAATAGCAACTCTCTTCTTGCCGAATAAGGCAAGCGAAAATTTGTGTATGCAATAATTTCGTAAAAATAATTCTGAACCTAACGAAAAAAAAATATATTTCATTATGTTTGATTATTATTAAATTATTGTAAACTTATCTAAAATATATTTAGTTGGATTAGGCTAAATTAAATTGCGCTTGTTATAATAATGTTAGGTAAGTTTTCTAAGGTTCTTTTGATACAAAATTATTAATTTTTACATTAACATAAATGAAAAATATATATATATATTTTAACGTATAGGAGAAAATTTTAGAAAGAACTTAATTTTAAATGAGTTCTTGCTAATTGACCAGTTTTACCTAGATAATGTTACTTTGCAGTCTTAATGACCCTAGTGTAGTCGATAGGCTTTAAACCTCCTACTAACCAACCAAGTTGTGTACGTAGACTTATTTGCTGTGTCTTCTCTGGACGCCACTCTCGTGTAAATTGTACTATGGTGTGAAGGGTGTTACAAGTATATGGTGTGTATATTGCATCATGATTACTTCCTTCTTATTCTTTCAACAAAACCGGCCGTTTCCCACCAAGGCGGGGTGGCCCAAAAAGAAAAAGAAAAGTTTCTCTTTTCAACTTTAGTAATGTATACAGGAGAAGGGGTTACTAGCCCCTTGCTCCCGGCATTTTAGTCGCCTCTTACGACACGCATGGCTTACGGAGGAAGAATTCTGTTCCACTTCCCCATGGAGATAAGAGGAAATAAGAACAAGAACTAGTAAGAAAATAGAAGAAAACCCAGAGGGGTGTGTGAATATATATATATGCTTGTACATGAATGTGTAGTGTGACCTAAGTGTAAGTAGAAGTAGCAAGACGTACCTGAAATCTTGCATGTTTATGAGACAGAAAAAAGACACCAGCAATCCTACCATCATGTAAAACAATTACAGGCTTTCGTTTTACACTCACTTGGCAGGACGGTAGTACCTCCCTGGGTGGTTGCTGTCTACCAACCTACTACCTAGAACTTCCATTGTGTGTTATCTTGCACCATGATTACTTTCATTGTGTGTTATCTTGCACCATGATTACTTTCATAGTGTGTTATCTTGCACCATGATTACTTTCATTGTGTGTTATCTTGCACCATGATTACTTTCATAGTGTGTTATCTTGCACCATGATTACTTTCATTGTGTGTTAGCTTGCACTATGATTACTTTCATTGTGTGTTATCTTGCACCATGATTACTTTCATTGTGTGTTATCTTGCACCATGATTACTTTCATTGTGTGTTATCTTGAACCATGATTACTTTCATTGTGTGTTATCTTGCACCATGATTACTTTCATTGTGTGTTATCTTGCAACATGATTACTTCCATTGTGTGTTATCTTGCACCATTACTTTCATTGTGTGTTATCTTGCAACATGATTACTTCCATTGTGTGTTACCTTGCAACATGATTACTTCCATTGTGTGTTATCTTGCAACATGATTACTTCCATTGTGTGTTACCTTGCAACATGATTATGACACTGATCACATTTATTTCATTGTTCACAATGATTGTGTTGTTCACATTGCAACCGTTGGTCACATTGATTGCATTGATTACTTTGATTGCGTTGATGTTCACATTGAT
Source organism: Cherax destructor (assembly GCA_009830355.1). Classification (NCBI taxonomy): domain Eukaryota; kingdom Metazoa; phylum Arthropoda; class Malacostraca; order Decapoda; family Parastacidae; genus Cherax; species Cherax destructor. The sequence goes on along the minus strand of WNWK01005230.1, from coordinate 33,126 downwards.
GATGTTTGTATTGATGTTTACATTGAGGAATTATGTACTCAGATGTACTACTATATACTTACATGTACTCCTGTGTACTCCATTTCTCCCACATGCTCCTTCCCTCTTTCCCCTCCTTCCTAACCTCCCTTCTCTCCTCTCAGATCTTCCCTCCCTTTCTTCTCTCCTCCCTCCCTCTCTTCTCTTTTCTCCCTCTCTCCTCCCTCCCTCTCTTCTCTCTTTTCCTCCTCTCTCTCTTCTCTCCTCCTACCCTCCATTACTAATGCCTCCACTAAGCGGGTACCACATAAAGTACAATTAGTAATAACCTTAATTACAATTAGTTATGACACTAACTACTCCAATTAGTTACGACACTAATTAGTAAAATCTCTCAGAACCAAAAGTCCGTAATATCCGGACTAATTAATAAGAATCGTAGGGGAAGATATTCCATTTAACCGGGGGCTGGAAAATCGCCAGTATTAACCAAATCACTGGAGAAGCTGGATGAGTATTAACCAGATCACTGGAGAAGTTGGATGAGTATTTACCAGATCACTGGAGAAGTTGGTTGAATATTAACTGGATCACTGGAGACGTTGGTTGAATATTAACTGGATCACTGGAGACGTTGGTTGAATATTAACTGGATCACTGGAGACGTTGGTTGAATATTAACTGGATCACTGGAGACGTTGGTTGAATATTAACTGGATCACTGGAGACGTTGGTTGAATATTAACTGGATCACTGGAGAAACTGCTTTTAAGGTGTTCCCTTAGTATGTCTAAGCCTTTTAGTGTTTTAGGACAAGGTTCTTGGTTAGTTGAGGGTTTAGCAGTGCTATTTTGGTATGTCTTAAGCAATGACTGTCTTAGCATGGCTGTGGCTTGCGCTTAGTGTGTTGACATTTAATTCAATGTCCGTCACACAACCATTGACATGTCCTCTCGACCAGTGAACTGGCAGTTCAGAGTGTAGCAGTTCTGGAGCCCCACATCTGTATTTATTGTCCACTTTAACCCGTTTAATCAACTAAGAGTACGCTAAGGTGGGACGCCCCACCTGCCTGCCTGCCTGGGAGGCAGGCAGACACACCTACTTCGGTTGAAACCACTCGTTACCTTGAGTGGCTCTTGGTTCTCTCTCATTACTATGCTGCTAATATCTTTAGTATTTAGGTCCCCTACCATAATTACTCTCACTTGGTTTAAAAGTTCCTCAACACATTATTAACATCTCCCAAAATCTCAATTTCTCTCTCTCTTTCTTTACACTCCTCTCCAGGTGTATACGCATTATAACCTACTTTTCGCATCTCTTAACCTTATAATGCGCATAGTGGTGAAGGAATACATGGGTAAATTATTATTGTTATAATCAAAATAAGCGCTAAACCAATACATGGGTAAAGAAATCTACCCCTGCTGTGTGTGTCTTTGTTTACGTCCGAGTACCACAGCCCTTGATTGATACCTGTGCTCGTAATAAGGGCCGGTTATCTATCTTTGTTATCTGTTATTAAAGAAGTATTTTGATTAATTTTGAAACTGGTTGCTTGTAAACCGATCATTTCTAGTTAGCACTCAGCTGCACTGTGACCTAGCGAAGTCACTTGTTAAATTAAATTGCGCTTGTTATAAGAAGGTTAGGCAAGTTTTCTAAGGTTCTTTTGGTAAAAAATTATTAACTTTTACATTAACATAAATGAAAAAAAATATATCTTTGAACGTATAAGATAAAATTTTAGAAAGGACTTAATGTTAAACGAGTTCTTGCAAATTGACCAATTTTACCTATTCGGCACGACATATATATATATATATATATATATATATATATATATATATATATATATATATATATATATATATATATATATATATATATATATATATATATAGCTTATGAGAGCGCTCAGATCTCTTTATAAATGAAAGTAAAAATAGTTGTGTGGTGAACGTACTTAGCGTGGCAAACATTGCGTGTGTTTTTTCCTGACCTCACCGATGAATGTATAAATCCTTATCAAAAACATTTCACTTTGAAGTCGACGGCGGAGAGAGTCTGTACAAGAGCACAAAATTTTGAAAAATCTAGAAATGTTGAACAAAGTGCTTTAGAAATAAGTTAAGTCAACAGCTGGGAGATTAAACTTGGGATACTCATAAAAAGTCAATATATTTTTTTTTATCAACAAGAATTACCTAAAAAAGTGGAAATTTTTTATTTTGGGGGGAGGAATTTTTTGGGGATGGAAATTTTTTAAGGTATTTTAATTTTCATTTGAAGGACACACGGAGGTGTAGTGGGCCTGGCTAGTAGACACACATACACACACACACTAGAGAGGGAAATAGTGTAGGCAGGATCCATACACAGCGTTCAGATAAGATACGATAAAGCTCTTGAAGCAAGGAGAGAGTGGACCTAGTAGCCACTAATGAAGAGGCGGTGCCTGGAGCTATGAATCGGCCCCTGCAACCACAAATGAGTACAAATAGGCGAGTACACACAAAATGAGGCCAAACGTTTATTGACAAGGGCCTTTGACAAGTGGTAACTAAGCCAGGCATTACCAACTGTGTGTATCATCAGTGTTACCTTCAGTGTTACCTTCAGTGTTACCTTTAGTGTTACCTTCAGTGTTACTTTCAGAGTTACTTTCAGTGTTACCTTCAGTGTTACCTTCAGTGTTACCTTCAGTGTTACCTTCAGTGTTACCTTCAGTGTTACCTTCAGTGTTACCTTCAGTGTTACCTTCAGTGTTACCTTCAGTGTTACCTTCAGTGTTACCTTCAGTGTTACCTTCAACACTGCTGAGTTATGCTGTATATTACATTATAATCGTAGTTTTATTTTAAGAAAGTTTATAGTAATGGTTTGTGTGGGGGGGTGGGGGGGTGGGGGGGGGTAGTAAAGATCTGTAAGTGGCGTAAAGACGATGATCTTTATTAGTGGAGGAGACGCTGCCTCCTTCCTCCCTCACCCTCCAACGTCCCAACTCAACAATCACGCTACCTCCAGCAACCCCTCCACGCCTCCAGCAACCCCTCCACGCCTCCAGCAACCCCTCCACCATCTTAACCTTCCTCCGGCAAAGCGGAATCAATCAGAATAGTAATACGCTGTCAGTCCACAACCTCCACATTTATGCTGGTTGGTATTTATATTAGCTGGTGGGGAAGTCATCACCACCACTCCTGCAGGTGGTGGTGATGCTGTTGGTGGTGGTGATGCTGTTGGTGGTGGTGATGCTGTTGGTGGTGGTGATGGTCTTGGTGCTAGTGGGTGGTGGTGGTCTTGGTGCTGGTGGATGGTGTTGGTCTTGGTGCTGGTGGGTGGTGGTGGTCTTGGTGCTGGTGGGTGGTGGCGGTGGTCTTGGTGCTGGTGGGTGGTGGTGGTGGTCTTGGTGCTGGTGGGTGGTGGCGGTGGTCTTGGTGCTGGTGGGTGGTGGCGGTGGTCTTGGTGCTGGTGGGTGGTGGCGGTGGTCTTGGTGCTGGTGGGTGGTGGTGGTGGTCTTGGTGCTGGTGGGTGGTGGTGGTCTTGGTGCTGGTGGTGGTGGCGGTGGTCTTGGTGCTGGTGGGTGGTGGCGGTGGTCTTGGTGCTGGTGGGTGGTGGTCGGTGGTCTTGGGTGCTGGTGGGTGGTGGTGGTGGTCGGTGCGGGTGGTGCGTGGTCTTGGTGCTGGTGGTGTGTGTGGTCTTGGTGCTGGTGGGTGGTGGGTGGTCTTGGTGCTGGTGGGTGGTGGTGGTGGTCTTGGTGCTGGTGGGTGGTGGTCTTGGTGCTGGTGGGTGGTGGTGGTGGTCTTGGTGCTGGTGGGTGGTGGTGGTCTTGGTGCTAGGGGTGGTGGTGGTCTTGGTGCTGTGGGTGGTGGTGGTCTTGGTGCTGGTGGGTGGTGGTCTTGGTGCTGGTGGGTGGTGGTCTTGGTGCTGGTGGGTGGTGGTGGTGGTCTTGGTGCTGGTGGGTGGTGCTGGTGGTCTTGGTGCTGGTGGGTGGTGGTGGTGGTCTTGGTGCTGGTGGGTGGTGGTGGTGGTCTTGGTGCTGGTGGGTGGTGGTGGTCTTGGTGCTGGTGGTCTTGGTGCTAGTGGGTGGTGGTGGTCTTGGTGCTGGTGGTCTTGGTGCTAGTGGGTGGTGGTGGTCTTGGTGCTGGTGGTCTTGGTGCTAGTGGGTGCTGGTGGTCTTGGTGCTGGTGGGTGGTGCTGGTGGTCTTGGTGCTGTGGGTGGTGGTGGTCTTGGTGCTGGTGGGTGGTGGTGGTGGTCTTGGTGCTGGTGGGTGGTGCTGGTGGTCTTGGTGCTAGTGGGTGGTGGTGGTCTTGGTGCTGGTGGTCTTGGTGCTAGTGGGTGGTGGTGGTCTTGGTGCTGGTGGGTGGTGGTGGTCTTGGTGCTGGTGGTCTTGGTGCTAGTGGGTGCTGGTGGTCTTGGTGCTAGTGGGTGGTGGTGGTCTTGGTGCTGGTGGTCTTGGTGCTGGTGGGTGGTGGTGGTCTTGGTGCTAGTGGGTGGTGGTGGTCTTGGTGCTAGTGATAGCGCTTAGGCTGTTGGTAATGTTGTTGGTACTAGTGCTTTCAATACTATTGTTCTACTTGTCAAAGGCACATTCCAATAGACACTTGACCTGTGTGTGTGTGTGTGTGTGTGTGTGTGTGTGTGTGTGTGTGTGTGTGTGTGTGTGTGTGTGTGTTAAGGTACTGCCGACAGTCAAGGAACATACAGCTTGCCTAGTCTTTGACTCTCTCATTTACGTTATTGTATTACGAAGCTTCATAAGGTTAGTGAGGCATGATTTACTCTCTGCGCGTCTCTAATGTTACTATGTTGACGTCTGGACTCCCGGGTTGATTGTTAATTGTTGTAATGTATAATTGTGGGGTATGTGGTGTCAGCACCACAATCCAGGAGGTTTGTGGTGTTGTACGAGCGAGGTGGTGAGTGTAAGGGAGTGTTATGTGAAAGTGTGTGGTGTAATGTAGAAGAGTGTAATGGAGTGTAGGGGTTTGTGTTTTGTGTGGGAGAGAGCGGTTTTGTGAATCAGTTTGGTGATGTCTAGATACAATGTGGTGGTGTAGAGGCAGTGTAGTCTGTGTAGAGGCAGTGTAGTCTGTGTAGAGGCAGTGTAGTCTGTGTAGAGGCAGTGTAGTCTGTGTAGAGGCAGAGTATTGGTGTGAGGGAGTTTGGTACAGTCTTGCAGGGTTCATCTCACTAAATATCATTACTCTGAGGGTTGGTTAATAGCAGCACAGTTTCGATTATTACCGAGGTAACTGTACCACACACTACTCGTGTTCAGGCTGTGTGTGTGTGTACACAGGTGCGTATAAGTTCACAAGACCCCTCAGAAGTCTTAGGTCGCCACGTACAATTGAGGTTGTGGCAGTCTTGACAGGGAGCTCCAGCACAAGCTTGTCATAGTCTTGGGCAAGGCTGGGGCCACCTGCTTCACAAGCCGCTGTCAGTGGTATCAAGCTGAGCTTCACCCTGGCAGCTTACCGTCTTAAGCCTCCATTAATGCAGGTCGTGAGTGACCCACTCTCCATTGTGGTGCCTGCTGTTGATCCTGGACGACCAGGAGGGAAGGGAGGAGAGGAGAGAGGGAGGGAGGGAAAGAGAGAAGGTTAGATAAGGTTCGTCAGGAAACAGGACAGGTGTTTCCTGACGCGGGTCTAAGTCATATGATGACCCTCCACTAGAGCTTTTGGTCATCTGACCGAGGCCTTCCACTGGCCTACTAGTCCACCCCTTTAAAAATTATGGTTATGAATATAGAGAGAAGGGACTGAAGGAAGGAAGGAGGGAAAGAGAGAAGAGACTAAAGGGAGGGAGGGAGGACTAAGCGTGTGTGTACACATGTTAAACAATAGCTCAGTACCGGCTTATTATACACTTGGGTTGACACACCGGCCAATATGTGGCACCAGTGTTCAATACATCTTCCTAAGACAAACGCGTTTATAAACGATTTAAACGTGAAGCACTGAACCCGTGTGCGTCATTTAGCGCAAGGCGTGCTGGAGGCTCGATCCTCCGACCGCTAATCCTCAGACAGAGAGACCTCTCTCTTGCAGCCAGGCTTACCCACCTTAACCATTTTAAAAGCCCAATGAAAAGGCAGTGCGGGTTTCCAATATGTGGATCTTCGATTGAGTTTGAATAAATTAACTAGTGCTAACAGAATGCAATAAAGAATTGCAGAATTGATAAATTAGACACCTGTACAACACTTGGGTATTATTGAGGAAACGTTTCACCACACAGTGGCTTCATCAGTCCTATGCAAAGAAGAATGGTGAAGATCAGAAGAAGTTTGAGGTAATCAGTCCCTCAGCCTGGAGTCCATGTAATCAGTCCATCAGTCTTGAAAAGAATACAGCTTATGTGCGAAGAAGTGGCTTATATACTGTAGACAGGTGAGGTGAAGCAGTCGTAGGCTGCAGAATCGTTTAACTATTGAGTGTAAAGGGTCCAAGACTCTTCAGTACGCTCTCTTGGTGCATAAGGGTAATTACCAACAAACCCTTGTTTGTCTGTAAAAGGGAACTTATAAGGTCAAGTCAGCTCCTGATCAGCCGGGCTGTGGTACATACGTTGGTATGACGATGTTCTGTATTTTTTTTATAATCAGAGGGGAAGCGCTAAACCCACAGGGGTGATAGAGAACGGGAGACTTGAGATTATTATTCAATAATTATTGAACAAGAGTAGAAATCTTCTTATTACTGCTATACAACATCATTATTGATGAAACTAATGCTATACAACATCCTTATTGATGAAACTAATGCTATACAACATCATTATTGATGAAACTAATGTTATACAACATCATTATTGATGAAACTAATGCTATACAACATCATTATTGATGAAACTAATGTTATACAACATCATTATTGATGAAACTAATGTTATACAACATCATTATTGATGAAACTAATGTTATACAACATCATTATTGATGAAACTAATGTTATACAACATCATTATTGATGAAACTAATGTTATACAACATCATTATTGATGAAACTAATGTTATACAACATCATTATTGATGAAACTAATGCTATACAACACCTTTATTGTTGAAACTAATGCTATACAACACCTTTATTGTTGAAACTAATGCTATACAACACCTTTATTGTTGAAACTAATGCTATACAACACCTTCATTGTTGAAACTAATGCTATACAACACCTTCCTTGTTGAAACTAATACTATAAAATACCTTTATTGTTGAAACTAATGCTATACAACACCTTTATTGAAACTAATGCTATACATCTTTATTGATGAAAACTCTGGGGAATAAAGATAGACAGGTGTTGTTCATGTGTGTTACTCGTCAAGATTAGGATGACATAGCAGGTGTGTCTAGTATTCTTTGCTTTAATTTGGTAAAATTCCAGGATTCCAGTCAGCATTCCAGCTGCTGGAATTCCCAAAGAGTAGAAACTTTAGGAATGCTGTGAGAGTTCCTGGAACAACGTGTCTGTGTGTCCCTGCTCAGTCCTGTTGAGTCTGTGCTAAGATTGTCTGTGTTGATTGTGCTTCGGCTGTGTTGCTGGTGAAGTGTTGATGTTGCGAGTGATGTGATTGTAAGTCAGTGTTGGCCATGATTGTGAGTTATGTTGCGAGTGATGTCGTGATTGTAAGTCAGTGTTGGCCATGATTGTGAGTTATGTTGTGAGTGATGTCGTGATTGTAAGTCAGTGTTGGCCATGATTGTGAGTTATGTTGCGAGTGATGTGATTGTAAGTCAGTGTTGGCCATGATTGTGAGTTATGTTGCGAGTGATGTGATTGTAAGTCAGTGTTGGACATGATTGTGAGTTATGTTGTGAGTGATGACGTGATTGTAAGTCAGTGTTGGCCATGATTGTGAGTTATGTTGTGAGTGATGTAATTGTAAGTCAGTGTTGCCCATGATTGTGAGTTGTTGTGAGTGATGACGTGATTGTAAGTCAGTGATGTCATGACAGAGTTATGTTGTAAGTGATGTGATTGTACGTTACATATCATTAGTACGTTATATCGCTAGTGCGTTATATCGCTAGTGCGTTATATCGCTAGTGCGTTATATCACTAGTGCGTTATATCGCTAGTGCGCTATATCGCTAGTGCGTTATATCGCTAGTGCGTTATATCGCTAGTGCGCTATATCGCTAGTGCGTTATATCACTAGTATGTTATACGAGAGTGCGTTATATCATGATTGTACGCTAAACCGTGATTGTTGCACTAGTCTCAACATACCTAGAAATTACGGCTGCACAATACTCAGGGGGAAGCGCTAAACCTGTAGGGGCGTCCACACAGCGCTTAGGAAATGGGTAGCAGCAGTCAGACTTAATAGAAGCATAGCTCCAGTTCCTTGGATTAAGAACCTCTCGCTAGCATGAGTGCGCACCCACATCCCTGGAGAGACGAAGCGGAATTATATGGGAAAGTCGGTGGAAAGAGAGAAATGCAGTATAATGTGATCCTTTATTGACGACGTTTCGCCCACACAGCGACCTTTATCAAGTAAAAATAATAAAGGTTATTTGCTATCTGTTTAGAAATTAAGTGCTTAGAAATACTAGATAAATGAGGTGTAAATAGTGAAGCAAAAGGCTCTCTCCCTGCTCTCCATGCAGGTGACAAGTTTTGGCTACCGCTGGCTAGGAGTGAGAAACTGTGGCTGTGGCAGACTGAAGGTGAGAAGCTGTGGCTTTGGCAGACTGAAGGTGAGAAGCTGTGGCTTTGGCAGACTGAAGGTGAGAAGCTGTGGCAGACTGAAGGTGAGAAGCTGTGGCAGACTGAAGGTGAGAAGCTGTGGCAGACTGAAGGTGAGAAGCTGTGGCAGACTGAAGGTGAGAAGCTGTGGCAGACTGAAGGTGAGAAGCTGTGGCAGACTGAAGGTGAGAAGCTGTGGCAGACTGAAGGTGAGAAACTGGTTGCAGTAGGAAGCCGCGGGTTGGAAGACTTGTTTGGAAATGCTGTGGAAATTTGCACCGCCTGCAATATTGCTTCTGTGGTATTTGTGTCTCGGAGGATGGAGGGAGAGGCTGGTTTTAATAGTGGTGGTGGTTGGAGAGGAATGGTGGTGGTGGTGATTGTTGGAGAGAGGAATGGTGGTAGTGGCTGGAGAGAGGAATGGTGGTAGTGGCTGGAGAGAGGAATGGTGGTAGTGGTTGGAGAGAGGAATGGTGGTAGTGGTGGTTGAAGAAAGGAATGGTGGTGGTGGTGATAGTTGTAATTGGAAAGTTTAACCATAAAGAAATTGGACATCTTACGAGGATGGAAGTTCAGATCAGTGATCAACAGAACTTGTAACGGCAGTGAGGAATTAAAGGCAATTTTGGCATGAAAATGTCGTCAATTATAAGTGGAAAAAAAATGGCCTCGTGCTCTTGCTCCGATGATGTTATTAAAATAACTTACCAGAGAGAACAGAAAAAAGTGTATGAATATATTTGTGGATGATGCATAAATTTTAGGTAAAATAAACAATAAAAAGGCGTAAATCACTCATAGGAAGACTTGGATAAATTAAACACAAGAATTTAATGTAGACAAATGTCATATAACTAAAATGGGAATAAGGAAAATCAAACAACTAGATTAGAATCAACGTGAGTGATAGAGTACTCAGATGAGAGAGAGAGAGAGAGAGAGAGAGAGAGAGAGAGAGAGAGAGAGAGAGAGAGAGAGAGAGAGAGACTGACTGACTATATCACCGGAAGATCATGTAAATAAAATTGAGAGACACTCGTATATGCTACTGACAAACTATAAAATAACTTTCAAATATATGTCAGTTTCTGACATATATATATTACGTCTAATGAGTCACGAGAGGCTTAAACACTGGCCTGGAGTCTCAGAACTTTCTTGTCATGGATTCAATCCCCGCCCGTTCCGTGGTTTACATTAGACCTGAACTGGAATACACATCAGCTGTGTGATGCCCCACACACTGTGTACATACGGAAAGGTCTTCAGAAGAACTCTAGAATAAATACGAAAATCTGAATTAGAATGAAATATTAAGAGGAAAGACTCTTACCCTTGATTGGAGGAAGAGAAAAGATATGATAACCATATAAGGTTATAAAAAGTATTAAAGAATAGCTGAAGAGAAATTGGTATATGCCAAACGGAGAAAAGGCCACAGGTGTCAATGAAAAAAAATGTGAAGATGAAAAAAGTATTTTTTTATGAATAGTAGGTGACCAGTGGAATGAATTTAAAGAGAACTTGGTAAGTGCCACAATAAATTGAAGTTTAAAAAATATACACGAAATTATTGAAGATGGGATACTATGAGCATAGCTCTGCTGCTGTTGCTAGAATCACAGTTGTAAATAGGTAATCTATTTTTTACACACACACACACACACGTGTACGTACATTCGTGTGTACATGTACTGCGGCAGCGAGCCTTCGTGTGGGCCACTGCACATACACATGGCCACAAAGACATGCAACTTACAGAGCTCACAGTGACAGGGGTTGATACATGTGCGGCCACACCACCGTGATTAGTAGCGAACATTGTGGACCTCAACACTGAGCGAACCCACGGTAAATACTACCCCTGTCACACACACACACTTGTAGAGATCAGGAACGACAAGGAAGACGAGGGAAAGCGGAATGAAAGAAGAGAGGAGGAGGAGCAGGGAAGAAGAGATGGTTGGGGCAAAGGGATAGAGGAGACTGGGAAGCCAGTATTGTAGCGAGTTTGGTGACATTGTTCTCACGATCCTATGTAAGTGTAAGTTTACAGGAATAGCACAACATAACCATTATTTTTTAAAGGGGTGGAGGGGTAAGCCAGCGGAAGGCCTCAGTCAGATGACCAAAAGCTTCAACGGTGGGTCATCATATGACTAAGACCCGCGTCAGGGAACACTTGTCCTGTTTCCTGACGAATCTTACCTAACCTAAGCACAACAGAATCTAGGAAGGATGGGCGGGAGGATAAAGGACATGGACAGGAGAGAAACTAAGAGGGAAGAAGGGAAGAAAAAAAGGCATGGAAAAGAGAGAAGGATGGTAGGAGTCAGGAAGAGGATAAAGAGGAAGAAGTAAGGGAGGCAAGTAAAGAGGAGGAGGACATGAAGATAAACAGAGAAAGCTTACTAAAAACGGAAGGTAAGGGAAACAGTATGAACCATGAACGGAGATGTGAACAGAGTTGAAATAATTATTAGCCAAATACAACATGGCCACATTGACTGTTTATCCTATATACCACCTTGACCATACCATTCCGTTTTTCTCTGTAATCTTAAACGCATCATATGTTGAAGAATCAGACACGTGTGCAACATCTGGGTAACTTTGTTGACGTTTTACCATCCAGTGGCTTTATTAATATAAATTTAAAGACATAATGGGAAGACCGTATAATTATATACGGAAGACGAGGTAAACAGTCCCTCACTCTTGGAGTTTATAAAGAGTATTGTATACCATTCATGTACATATATACGTGTTAACATTGATAATGGGTTGGGCGAATATTTTTTTTAGTGGGTTTGACAAAGGCTTGTCATGTATGTGCCAGTAGGCCTGCTGCAGTGTTCCTCCTAGCTTATGTTCTTGTATCATCCTGGTCCCGCACGCGTCCTCCAGCATCAGTGGATTTATCACTGAAAATCATGGATTTAGGGATGGGAAATTCAGTCTTACAAACTTACTGAAAGCACGACATCCATAGAGATAAATCATAAGGTGAACTGAATCTTTCTGGACTTGAAGGAAGCGCTTGATTCAGCAGTTACCAGTCCAGAAGCAAGAAGAACAGGCGGAAATGGAAGTTAAGAGCAGTGTTCATCCAGGTTAGTGTTCATCCAGGTTAGTGTTCATCCAGGTTAGTGTTCATCCAGGTTAGTGTTCATCCAGGTTAGTGTTCATCCAGGTTAGTGTTCATCCAGGTTAGTGTTCATCCAGATTAGTGTTCATCCAGGTTAGTGTTCATCCAGGTTAGTGTTCATCCAGGTTAGTGTTCATCCAGGTTAGTGTTCATCCAGGTTAGTGTTCATCCAGGTTAGTGTTCCTCCAGGGTAGTTTTACCCCAGAGCAATGTTCCTCCAGGGTAGTGTTTTTCCATTAAAGTTCTTAAGTAGAAGCGCTAAACCCACGTGGATGGGGTTTCTACCCTCCATCATTTAGCTCTGTGAAATAATGCTGAATACTGAAGGATTTTTTTTAATTTAAGCGGGGATTAGTGTTATCCTATATTGCTGTTGGATGGGGAGAGGTGTATAGTCGAAGGAACTAGGGAAGTTGGATTAATCCTACACGCTAAGGAGGGGAGTAGAGAGGAGTGAGGGATTTGAGTGAGGAGGAGAGGGAGAGTGGAGGCAGTAGCCTGGGTGATGAGTGACAGGCAGCCATTTTTTGTGTTTACGAGGGTTTAATTTTCTGTCTGTCTGTCTGTCTGTCTGTCTGTCTGTCTCTCTCTCTCTTTTCTCTCTCTTTTCTCTCTCTTTTCTCTTCATCCTGATTAACATCAGAAGGGGTTGGATATGGAAGTAGGGTTTAGGGTACCTGTATGGCTGTAAACTGATTCACTTGGAAAATCAGAATCAGGGTTATCTGTGGTAGATTCGTAAACTGTCGTGTCTTCATTCGTAGTCTACATCAGTAATCTGTATCAACAGACTATATTTGGGAATTGGTAAATGTGGATATGTTGACGCGCGAGAATGATGTAAATGGAAGACCAGGAGCCAGATGGAACTGGGGAAAGATAAAACCATAAACACGGTAAACCACTCGTAACAACCAGGTTTTTATTTGGCCATGATCCTACACGCTAATCACTTGGATCCTACACGCTGATCACTTGGATCCTACACAATGATCACATGGATCATCTTACATGCTGATCACAAGGATCATCCAACACGCTGATGACATGGATCATTCTACACGCTGATGACATGGATCATTCTACACGCTGATGACATGGATCATCCTACACGCTGATGACATGGATCATCCTACACGCTGATGACATGGATCATCCTACACGCTGATGACATGGATCATCCTACACGCTGATGACATGGATCATCCTACACGCTTGACATGGATCATCACACGCTGATACAGGACACACACCATACAGACACACACAGGAGTGATACAACACACACACACACACACACACACACACACACACAAAAGGGTGTGATAACAACCTACACACACACACACACACACACACACACACATACACACACACACAGGGAGTGATAACAGACCTACACACACACACACACACACACACACACACACACAGGGAGTGATAACAGACCTACACACACACACACACACACACACACACACACACACACACAGGGTGTGATAACAGACCTACACACACACACACACACACACACACACACACACACACACACACACACAGGGAGTGATAACAGACCTACACACACACAGTCATCCTCACAACCTCGGCTATGGCCTCATTTAGATAATGTAACACAGTTTCAGTCTCCATATTGCAGAATGGATGTAAATGTCTTGGAAAATACAGAGAAATATGACAAAGTTGGTCGCTTGCCTCAGAAAAATTTCCTTGTGGGATAGATTGAATATTCGCAGCCTGCAGTCTCTTGGAGACGTGGATGTGGATGAGGCTTACAAGTGGAAGTTGAGTGTGGATAGATGGATGAGGTCCTGGGGATGGGAATTAAAACACATGCTCAATATTAGGATATTTTATTGAGTAAATGTTACTCCACGAACTGGATAAGAGAAGATATTTGTTGGGTTTTTTGAACCCGGAGGGTCAGCCACCAACGATAACCCAAGAAAGTCAGTGCGTTATCAAGGGCTGTCTGGTTTCGATTGTGGTCTTTTAATTTTGTTCAGCAAGATGCCACACACACCAGTTGACTAGCACCCAGGTACCTACTTACTGCTAGGTGAACAGGGACAACAGGTGTAAGGAAACCTGCCCGTTTTCACCCGTGCCGGGGATTGAACCATAGACACTCAGTGTGTGGGGCGAAATGTGTCTTATTTCACGTGTCAATAATTTGTATTATCTCTCAGTTGTTAGAGCTGGATAATCCTGATTCACAATTAGGCAGTTCTGGCGAAAATCTGAGCGATGGTTTTTGCAATGGAGTTGCATTCAAGTGGAACCAACTGTCAACTGTTGTCGGTGAAGAAATGCTTTTAAGTGACTGGCCAGTGCCAATGTTGCACTGGCTTGGGGTGCCATAGTTTGACAGGTGAGTGGGGGTGGGGGTGTAATGCCTACTTAATACTGTGTTGTTCTGAAAAGACTGCTGTTAAATGAATTATGGTGGATGTGATTCCTTCTTAGGGTCATCCTACCTTGGTGGGGGACGGTCCTTGTAGTTAAATTAATACACACACACACACACACACACACACACACACACACACACACTACCCACCTACCCTACCGACCAAAAGATGGGAAACTCGACTAAACTTATAATTAACGAGACTGATTTTGAACACGTCTCACCCTGCTCATTTCTCGGAGATAGTGATCAGGAGAGGAGGAGAAGGAGGAAGAGGAGAGGGAGGGGAGGGAAAGAACGTATTGTCTGGGATCCTACGCAGCTTCTCTCAGAACTTGTATTTATTTTGCAAGATAAGTTTTTACAAAGGGTCTTCGCTAGTTAGGTGCTTTGTAGGAGGAGGAAGTTTTCCCGAGTGAAATTGACCTTGTTGTGTGGGCACTGTAAGGAGCACTGAGTGTTGTCTCTGCACGAGTCTTCGTGAGGGGGGAGATGGGGTAAATGTTTAGACTGGGAGACAGTCTTCATGGCTTCTTAATACTGTTGACTGTACTTATACGGTGCTAGTTTGTGCAGTTCGACCATTCTTCGTTTATTAATTCAGGATAACTCAAGAAAGTCGATCACCAAGATGACTTGGGTAAAAGGGAAGAAGTGGAATTCATGCATTTTATTGTGGCAACGTTTCTCTCTCCAGGACCTTTGTCAATCCTTTACCGTGGGTAACAGCTTGACGAAGCTTCTGGAGAGCGAAACGTTGCCACAATCAATAAAAGGTCGCATTAGTTGCACTTGTCCTTTTACCTAACGTACTGTCAGTAATTTTACCAACATTAATAGAAGATGACTTGGGGTTCTTCAGTTCCTTCTCCCAGGATGCGACCCACAACTGTTGGTTATCACTCGGAGAGAAATGCAGCAGAAGCCGTCATAAATAAATGATGGAATTGTACTGCATTTCACTGTTTCCGGTGACAACAAGAGTAAGAAGACTTGTCTATCTGTCTGGCCTCTCCCAGATTCAGATCCGGGGCCAGGGGGCTGTGCCATAAGGATAGGATCTGATCACAGGCTAGTTCTTGGTTGGTCATTGTTCTAGTAAGGATAGAGAAAGAGGAATTAGTGTAGGACATAACAGGGAAAAGGTATATAGCAAAGAGAGTAGCCTCAGTGCTTTGATTCTTGTGTTTAGAGCGTGTTTTATAATAGTGTTTTATCATAGTGAAATATAAATTGCATACATGAATGCATAGTGTAAACCTTGGTGACTGATACTGAGAAACTGGTTTAAAAGGGGACGTGAGTAAACACTAGGGCATTTATTAGAAAACGTTTCGGTCCTGAGACCTTGATCAAGGTTCCAAGACCGAAACGTTTTCTAACATGTCCCATTGTTTGCTCAAGCGTGTATTTAAACCACATTCATACATACACATCCATGCATACAGTCATACATGCGTGTGTGGGCGTGTTAAATCGAGAGTGGAAAAGGGTTTAATTTCCACCTGCAGCTGAGCAGTGAAAAAAAAAATGATTTCTGGGTCGTTGCAGCGAAGTTGAGAAGTCTGGGAAAAGTTTATTTCGTTTCTTATAGTTGAGTCTCGATTTGGGGACCTCCATGGACGGCAGCGAGCTGCGTCTCCACTCTCTCAGCTCTTAGGCGCCGTCATTATGACGGTATGTTCCCCCATGGGATCAGTGGATCTCCTCACTACTCTCTCATCACTGCAAAAAGTGAAATTGTATATATACAGGGTGTCTCGTAAGTTTGGAATAATAGGTGAAATTTAAAAAAAAAAGTGAGAAAGGCTGTCAATTCATTGAAAATGTTCAGTGTGTCCGCCATTATTATTGATATGTGAATATTGACGAGATATGTTATCAGTCAGGTCATTAATAATAATATAATAATATCTTTATTTACTACAAGTACATGTACAAGGTATACAGTCCTAGCTGACATCAATGACATACTACTATATAGAAAGCCCCTTGTTATGCTGAGCATTTCCCGCAAATTAGGTCAGTCTTGTCCCAGGATGCGACCCACACCAGTCCCTTCCGGAGTTGAGTACGCCGGCAACCGCGCTACGGGACACCTATTATATGATTGATACCAATGTCGGCAAACTCTTATGTTTTCTAACGAATAAATAACTGTTAACACTGACACGGTGAATGGTGTTAGGTGGCCTGGTGGCTAAAGCTCTCGCTTCACACGGCGAGGGTCTGGGTTCGATTCCCAGCCAGGGTAGAATCATTGAGCGTGTTTCTTTACACCTGTTGTCTATGTTCACCCATCAGTGAAAAGGGTACCTGGGAGTTAATCGACTGGTGTGGGTCGCATCCTGGGACACCTAATTTGCCAGAAATGCTCAGCATAACAAGGGGCTTTCTATATAGTAGTATGTGATTGATGTCAGCTAGGACTATATACCTTGTACTTGTAGTAAATAAAGATATTAAATATTATTAAATACTCTGTAGTTGTAGTCGTGCAGAGCACTATAGTTTACCCTCAGTATTCGCATCACGTTTTCTGTCGATGGGTGTTAAGTACCGCATAGTTGGCAAGGCCGAGGAGTGTCTACCCTACTAACTCTCTCTTACTATCACTGACTTCATCAGTGACCCCCTGCAGAGCTGCTGCTGTACCAGAGGCAGTATGAGTGGGGAAGGGGAAGCCGCAGGTTAAGTGAATTGGGGTGGAGAGGAAGAGACGTGTGGGTGAGGTATACACTTGGCAAAGTCACAAATGTTCCACTTAACATAACACTTAATGGTACACCCATCACAAGACTCACAGAGGGAAAATTCCTAGGAATCCACCTTGACAGTAGCCTTAAATTCCAAACACATATACAACAAATTTCCAAGAAAATCTCGAAGACAGTAGGCATATTATCAAAGATACGCTATTATGTACCTCAATCAGCTCTCCTTGCACTCTATCATTCACTTATCTACCCGTATCTCACCTATGGAATCTGTGCATGGGGATCAACAACGTTAAATCACCTTAGACCACTCATAACACAACAAAAGGCCGCAGTCAGAATGATAACAAATTCCCACTCTAGACAGCATACTCCACCAATATTCAAAAGTCTCAAACTACTCACCGTAAAGAACATTCATACTTACTCTTGTGCCTACTACATATATAAAACTTTACACTCTAATATAAACCCTCTGCTCAAAACTCTCCTCACCAACTTTAATAGGACCCATGACCACAACACACGACACAGATCACTTTTTGATATACCCCGTGTTCATATCAACCTATGTAAAATTCTATGCACATAAAGGGCCCCAGAATCTGGAATTCATTACCAGTAAATATTAAGATAATCTTGTCTGAAAATCAATTTAAGACTCAACTCAAAAACCACCTACTCACCCAAACCTAAATGATCATGCTATAAACTACTTTGAAAAATGCTCATTGTTACTTTCCTATACGATAATCTCAATTTTTAATAATATGTTACTATTATGTTACCCCCTACTCATATTATAAGTTAATGTCAAAAATGCTCAATGTTATTTTCCTTAAGATAATCTCAATTCCATATTATCATTCAAGAATCTTAACACCTGTAACAATCTAAGATCTAATATCATTATATAATAAATTAAACAGTAAAATTTCATCATATTGTAATTTTGAAAATAATTTTTAACTAGAATAAACTCAATAAATTTCTCTAATATTAAGTACCTAGTTTTTAAGGACTAGAATAAGCTGCCCCTAATGCCATGGCATGTCAGTGGCTCTCCTTGCACTCAATTTACATTGTAACTTCCAATACCCATGTAACCTGCAATGAAATAAAATTTGTTTGTTTGTTTGTTTGTTTGTTTGTAAGATGGGTGGGGAAGGGGGACCAGTGGGTACTGTGGGGGAAGTAAGTTTATTTAGGCACAGGCTCACAAAAGTACAGTTATAGTGTAAATTACAATTATCAGTGTAAATTACCTAGGATAGCCCGAAAAAGTCACTTGTCAGTTGACAAGGAGTGGGGAAGAGGGAAGTAGCATGCTTGACAGGGAGAGGGAGGGGGAGGGAAGGATATATTTCTATATAACCGTTATATTGCGGGAACAAAAGCTATCTATATTTCCCTCTCGTATGCCATCACATAGGGATGAACTTCATGAAGTAACTAAACTGTGTCAGCCTGAGATGGGGAAACTTCAGCCGTGAAACAGTACGAGTACAGGGCCAAGTATCCAGCAAGGCTTCAGCAGCTACCGCAGCTTCAGAGGTTTCCTTTCAGCAGACTCCAGGTTGCTAATCACTTGGGAATTACCATCTCCCAGGATGATCTATCACGTAAACAGGAAAAGAGAGAATTTTAGAGGATATCTTTTTCGCCACAGAGCGGGAGGAAATAAAGTGTGTGTGTGTACATATATATATATATATATATATATATATATATATATATATATATATATATACACACATTGCTGCTACTCTTCTCTATGACTACTATACAATGGGACAAAAGCTAGCTATGTTTTCCTGTCATTTTGCGTGACGACTCTTAGTTCTTCCCACTTAGAATATTTTCATTCATCTTACATAAACTTCCTGTGTTCTTGGTGCCTCACCTCTCATGTACACCACCCGTGTACACCTGTCAGTTGGTCTCTCACACATGTGGCAAGTGTCAACATGCCAGGGAGACTGGGAGGGAGAAAGAGGGCTGTAAAGGTGCCACGATAGTGTAGGAGGGAGGGGAAGGGGATACGGTAATGATGATGGTGAAGATGAAGGAGGAGGAGAAGGAGCCATAGTGTTGTTGATGCTCGCTTAGCGACAGTTTTTTTATTATATTAATAAAAGTGTTCTCGTATACTCGCACCAAGTTGACTCAAGAATTTTACACGTCTTTAAGATGTCTTGTGAGTGCCTCTGCAGGGAGGTTCAACTTGGGTCTGTTGAACAGGTGCCCCCGTACGTGTGTTGAACATGTTTCCCAGTAGGCAGACAGCGGCTTACTGAGCTGTCTACCTATGCCTCTTGCTTTCTATTTTCTCCTAATTTTTCTGTGTGTAAAAACATTAAAGAAGACTTGCTGCCTTCAGCATAATAATAATAATAATAATAATAATAATAATAATAATAATAATAATGGGGCGTATTACCTAAATAGTAAAATTCCAACATCTTTGTGGAATGTAAAATATATATAAGTTTTCTTTGTTAAAAACAGCAGAAGCTGTTTCTCAAATGGTAACGAGAGAGAGAGAGAGAGAGAGAGAGAGAGAGAGAGAGAGAGAGAGAGAGAGAGAATGAGAGAGAGAATGAGAGAATGAGAGAGAGAATGAGAGAATGAGAGAGAGAATGAGAGAGAGAATGAGAGAGAGAATGAGAGAGAGAATGAGAGAGAGAATGAGAGAGAGAATGAGAGAGAGAATGAGAGAGAGAATGAGAGAGAGAATGAGAGAGAGAATGAAAGAGAGAATGAAAGAGAGAATGAAAGAGAGAATGAAAGAGAGAATGAAAGAGAGAATAGAGAATGAGAATACGAGAATACTCGTAGCAAAGAACTTGCAAGTCCACATCGGAGGGCTAACCATCATTACCTGTTACCTAGGTGTGTGAGGCAAGAATGGATAAACCAGGCAGCTCGGGGAGAAATATGTTGGTTATAACCATGACCATAATTTTTAAAGGGGTGGAGGGGTAAGCCAGCGGAAGGCCTCCTTCAGATGACCAAAAGCTCCAACGGCGGTTCATGATGTAATACCTACGTCAGGAAACACTTGTCCTGTTTCCTGACAAACCTTACCTAACCTAGCTCGGGGAGAGGAAGGGAGAGAGAGAAAAGTAAAGAAATGGAACAATGTTAGTAAGTTTATTCAGGTATACACAAATACAGTTACATAGATCATACATAGCAGCATATGTAGTTAGTTATTAGAACTGTGGCTCACGCTTTTAGCGTCAAAGATTTTGGTTGGTGGGCGCAAGTTAAGATGGCAACTTTCCTTTACATTCACTGAGAATGACTGCAACTATAGCATCTGATCCTCCCATAAATTCGGTCATTGCCTGCACTAGCTTTATGGCAGACGCAGTGAATATCCCTCACTACTACTACGCTCCACTTTCTTCACCGCTACAGTGCTCTTCCATATTTTGTTCGTTTTTCACCGTTATGCTGTCAGTTTCTCACCTGCAGTGTACCTATTTTTCAGTGCTACAGTACATTGGGCGTTTTTCACAGCTCGACTGTTTACGTTTATTACCTGCAACTTACCTATTTTTTATGTTAGAGTGCAACTCGCCTCACTATAGTGGGTTTTGATCGTCTTGGGTCCTCTGGACGCTGAACCTTCTGTACAATATATGAGGTTAAAGCGAAACATAGATATACCTTTGATATACCTTTGAAGAGTTTCGAGAGTTTATCTACTCTCTGAGCCCGGCCATGGGCCAGGCTCGTCTGGTGCTTGCCTGGTCAACCAGGCTGTTGCTGCTGGAGGCCCGCTGCCCCACATATCCATCACAGCCTGGTTGATCTGGCACCTGGTGAAGATACTTGTCCAGTTTCCTCTTGAAGGCTTCTACACTGGTTCCAGCCGTGTTTCGTATATCTTCTGGTAAGATGTTGAATAGTCTGGGACCCCGGATGTTAATACAGTGCTCCCGTATTGTCCCCACCGCACCCCTGCTCCTCACTGGGTTTATTTTACACTTTCTCCCATATCTCTCACTCCAGTATGTTGTTATGGCAGTGTGCAGATTTGGGACCAGGCCCTCAAGTACTTTCCAAGTATATATTATCATGTATCTCTCTCTCCTCCGCTCCAATGAGTACATGTTCAAGACTTGAAGGCGTTTCCAATAATTTAGATGTTTCAATGGCTCAATGTGAGCCGTAAACGATCTCTGAATTTGTTCCAGCTCTGATATTTCTCCTGCCCTGAACGGGGCCGTCAGCACTGAGCAGTATTCTAAGTGAGGGAGCACTAGCGATTTGAAGAGTGTCACCATCGGCATTATTTCCCTTGTTTTGAAAGTTCGTAATACTCACCCCGTCATCTTCCTGGCTGTTGTGATCTTTGTCTTGTTATGGTCTTTAAAAGACAGATCAGCAGACATAATTATTCCCAAGTCATTAACGTGTTCCTTTCGTTCTATTTGGTGACCCTCATGCGTTTTGTATATAGTGTTCCTTTTGAGTTCTTCATTTTTTCCATACCTAAGCAGCTGAAACTTATCACCATTGAACGTCATGTTGTTCTCCACTGCCCACTAGAAGACCTTGCTTATGTCCTCCTGTAATTTTTCAGTGTCTTCTACCGTAGTGACTTTCATGCTTATTTTAGTGTCATCTGCAAATGATGAGCAAATGATGATACAAAAGTGTGCTGGGTGGAATTCTTTTATTTCTCAAATTTCATGTGAAGAATCGAAGTCACTATTACCGTAGTTGGAACAACTATCAAATGGCTCACACTCTGAAGAGGAAACTTCAATCGACGCTTCGGTCTCGACACTGGTTTAGGATGGATCGAAACGTCTTCTAAACTCTCTTTTACGTAAAAAAAAAAAATCTAACTTGATCATTGTTGCGTGTGGTAGTTTAAAGTTACCACAGATGAACCATCCGGGCCACCAATGGCCGCCACCACCGTCTTTACGACTCTATACTCTTCCCAAACAACCAATCAGGCTCCTCCATGGCACTCCTCACATAGTTCCTTTGGAATATTTGCCACAAGCTGATATACGCCTTAGGAAGTGTGTGTGTAAGGGAGTCTGCTGCGTGCCTTGAAATGCTTTCTGTTCCCTTGTTCTTGTTAGCGAGTTGAGTCCAGGGTATTCTCGACTCCAGAATTTATGAAGGTTTTTATATTATTATTGAGGGTGAGTGAGGCAGTGAGAGGCTCGAGAAGAGAGCCAGTGTGGCACTGGCTCAGGGTGTCATAGTTTAGGGTTCGCCAAAACTCGAAGGAGCAACAGAAGAAGAAAAAAAATATCAAGTCAATGGGGAAATAATAATATCTTTATTTCTACAAGTACATGTACAAGGTATACAGTCCTAGCTGACATCATTGACATACTACTATATAGAAAGCCCCTTGTTATGCTGAGCATTTCGGGGAAATTAGGTCAATTTTATCCCAGGATGCGACCCACGCCAATCGACTAACACCCAGGTACCTATTTTACTGATGGATAAACAGGGACAGCAGGTGTCTTATGGAAACACATCCCTAATATTTTCCAGCCTTACCAGAGGATCGATTCCCGTACCTAAGTGTGTGAGCTGAGTGCGCTAGCGGTCGAGGTACTGGACACCTAAAGGAGTGAATAGTTAAGATAAGAATTTCTACATAAAAAAAATATAAAGACGACGATATAAATGATAGAGAAACACTGCAGTAGGCCTACTGGCCCATACTTGGCAAGTCCTTCTCAAACCCAAACCCAATAACAAAATTTGAAAGAAAAATCGTAATACTGGTAGAGTATGACTGTATATAAATAAGACATACAGTGCGGGTTATGGCATTTTATTTCGAAGACGTTTCGCCCACCAGGGACTTCATACCAATTCACACAGACATGTCTTGTTCTCTGTATGAATCGATAACTGGTGGTCTGGTGGCTAAAGCTCTCGCTTCACACGGCGAGGGCCTGGGTTCGATTCCCAGCCAGGGCAGAAACATTAGGCGTGTTTCTTTACACCTGTTGTCTATGTTCCCCATCAGTAAAATGGGTACCTGGGTGTTAGTCGACTGGTGTGAGTCGCATCCTAGGACACTGACCTAATCTCCCCGAAATGCTCAGCATAACAAGGGACTTTCTATATAGTAGTATGTCATTGATGTCAGCTAGGCCTGTATACCATGTACTTGTAGTAAATAAAGATATTATTATTATTATTATTGGTGGGCGGAAACTTCTCCACTCTGAACTCTCATAACAACGTGTGTCTTGTGTCTTATTTATAATGAAAAAAAATTGGTATGAGCTGACCATAAGGCATGAGGATTCATTCCAGTTTTAACAGTTTTAATGAACTGCTTAAGAATTAAATTTAAAAAAATACTAACGATGGGGTCCACCTCTGGTGTAAATTGTGGGACCCATAGCCTCGGAGAAGTGGATAAAAAGGCTTCAAGGAAGAATATTTAGATTTCTTTCTGAAGCCATTTGAATATTCCACTTTCCCTACCACCCCATCTTTTAATTGTGTATAAACTTTATTTCAAGGCAAAATACATTGACAAGAATACAATAGGGAGTAAAACAACATAGATAACTCAGAGCTACATGTCAAATACTTCGTCCAGCTCCCCGGCAGTGGGCCGCGTGTCCAGAATGCTGCAGGCATTTCCCCTCTGGATTGCAACACTAAGTCTCTGAAAGAGGAAGCTGGTCGCCCTGTGGTCATATATATATATATATATATATATATATATATATATATATATATATATATATATATATATTTATATATATTTAAAGAGCAGTTATCGTTCAACGAACATCCTTAAATTAACGCAGTCAGGCAAATTAAGGGAATCATTGCCAAATCTTTATTGTGATGTTGAGAATTAATGAAATATTTCCAGCGTGAATGACCGAAACAGAACAATGAAACATATCATTACTTGAACGTTGTGATCTGTACACCAGTAACCCGCACATTGGGAGAGAAACTTAGGACGACGTTTCGGTCCGACTTGGGCCATTTACGAAGTCACGTTTGTGATTTTTTTGTAAATGGTCCAAGTCAGACCGAAACGTCGCCATAAGGTTTCTCTCGTAAGTGCGTTTTTTCTGATGGAAAGTTCGAAACATGTCTCCGTTCCACGGTAAAACAAGATCGGGTTGGATGGGTTGGCAACTCAACAATTAAACATGCCATTACCAACCCCTTGCCAACCCCCCACAAGGGAGGTTCCTAGAAGTCGATGAAGGGATCTTGATCTACAGAACTGACTCTGTCCTCCCTTTGTTGGATCTTCCCTCCGACACTCTCAGTATTTGCTCTCACAATCCACAGTCCTCGCATAATGTAATAAATATAAAGCATGGAATCCGATACCGATAAGTATGAGAGAGAGAGAGAGAGAGAGAGAGAGAGAGGAGGAGAGTGAGTGAGTGAGTGAGTGAGTGAGTGATTTGAAGCAAATCTTTATTCTGAGAACATTTCGCTCAGTTTTGAGCAACATGTCGGAAGACTTGCCCGGCAAATTGTCTCTTATTTATATATGTCTTAGGATGGGGTCCACCTCTGGTGCAAATTGTGGGACCCATAGCCTCGGAGAAGTGGATAAAAAGGCTTTAAGAAAGAATATTTGGATTTCTTCCTGAAGCCATTTGAATATTCCACTTCCCCTACCACCCCATCTTTTCTTTCTTTTTTACCAATAGTATATTTTATTACATTATATGGTACAAAAGATTTAAGAGATACATTGTTGATATAAAGATGGCATATACAGTACATGAGGTGTGAGAAATACATGTCTAGTACATATTGTTACGTGTTTGTCACTGATTATAATGCGAAAATCTCATCCAGCTCCTCAGAGCTGGGGCACGTGCCCAAAATACAGCAGGCATTACCCCTCTGAACAGCAGCGCTGAGTCGCTGGAACAGAAAACTAGCTGCTCTGGAACAGAAAACTAGCTGCCCTGGGATCCCTAGTTACCCTGATAAGTCTTTTGCATAGCTCCTTAAGGAACTTAGATGCACTCTTTCCCCATGAGCCAAGGGTCTCCGAGCCTATGGGAGCAAACATATAATGATGGGCAAGTTCTCCATATTTTCTAGACTTTTGGGACTCCCTGAAACTGGCAGCTGCCCCTCCTTCCTCTCTGGTGTATTGGAGATAGGTATCAGCCAAGGTAGATGCACATGTGTAGTCCCACACCACCTGCTTACCGTCTGTCCAGGCTTGAAGGGTGATACCATATGGACGCTTTTGGCTGCCATCAGATCTGCATAGTTGGGGTGGCTCCCTTACTGCTGGGCATTTGGCTGTTGTGAGGCTCCTCTTGATAATGTTATTAACCTCTTCATATCTTGCAATCTTTCCCTCGGATTTATGGCATACAAAACCATGGTACCCGAATCGGTCTGCTGCTTCACTGCCACAAATACACCTGTGTTCGGCGAGAATAGGGGCGGCAAGTCGAAGGGCAACATCAATGCGGATGGTCTGTGGGTCGAGGCGTGTGCCAAGGCTGGAGTTGGGAACAGCCAACAGAAAGTCCCCTGCATGATGAGCTCTCACTGCCAGGAGGCGGGCTCTATCCTTCCTTGACACCCTCTAAAGCATTGCTGAGGCTATATTCTCTACTATTGGGCAATCCCAGTGTGACTGTTTAAAGGTGTTGGGGGGAGCAGGTCTGGTTTCATAGCCCATTAGATTATCCCAGATCCTGGCTCCATCAACGAACTTTTGGTTCTGGACTCCAATCTTGTCCCTAAGATGTTCAGGAAGAATCGCTGCTACAAGCCCTCTGGATGCAATGCATGAGGACAGGAAAGCAGGTAGTGCAATCTGTGATGACTTGCTGACACCAATGCCTTCTAGTCTGACTGAAATTGTATCTTGGTCCCACTGCCCATCTTCTAGTGTAAGGTTAAGTACTTTAGTAAAGATCTGCCTCAGGATACTGTCATATTCGTGCAGTATAAGGTTATCATATGAAGGAGCACGTCTTAGGAAATATGTCAACCTGGGCAGACTCAAACATTTTGTGAGAAGGTACAAGGCATCATGGGTGTTAAGATTGCTAATTCGTTGTTTCATTCTCAACTCTTCCAGTTTCTTCCTGAGAATTGTGTCAATGGCATCGCTTCCCAGAGGTGCTCCAATCAAGACGCTATTTGTTGGGGGCAATGACTGATGCTCCAGGTAGTTTTGATCTCACTGCATCTATCACTTGTTGATTGACTGAGATGATTTCACATTTGGATGGATTCAGGATGAGACCCATTTCCTGTCCCCGTGTCATCACCTGTGTAAGTTCATCTAGAAGGGACTCTTGTACCTGCTAGTGTGCCATCATCCAGGAACATAGAGAACATAAGAACAGAAGAAAGGAGGAGACGTCCCCTGTTGGCCCATACTGAGGATTTTCATCCGTCCCCCAAAAAGAACATTGCTCAACCATTTTCAGCTACCCAAGAAATGACTTTGAAATTTCCCCTTGACAGCTCAATCCAAACTCTCTTCATGAATTATGCATTCTTAAATTTTAATACCACTTCATGTCCTAGGCTTATAACGCCTCTGGCAGACTGTTCACTCATCAACTACCCTATCCAAGCTTAGTAACTTTCCTAAAAATCCTGAAAGGCCTTGGAAATGGTGTCAAAAAGTGTTGCCCACCGCAATTGGCCTAATTCCTCAATCCTCCTCTTTAAGGACACAAAGTGATGCACCAAAAAAGGTTTAATTTCGTCAGGAATCAGACCAGCCAAGGAATTGTTGACAAACATAAGAACATAAGAACATAAGAAAGGAGGAACACTGCAGCAGGCCTGTTGGCCCATACTAGGCAGGTCCTTCACAATCCATCCCACTAACAGAATATTTGCTCAACCCAATTTTCAAAGCTACCCAAGAAATAAGCTTTGACAATTCTACCCACTCATGCGCGAGTCCCACTCAAATCCAACCCCTCTCACTCATGAATTTATCCAACCTAAATTTGAAACTACCCAAGGTCCTAGCTTCAATAACCCTACTAGGCAGACTGTTCCACTCATCAACTACCCTATTTCCAAACCAATACTTCCCTATATCCTTTCTAAATCTAAACTTATCTAACTTGAATCCATTATTGCGGGTTCTCTCTTGGAGAGATATCCTCAAGACCTTATTTATATCCCCTTTGTTAATACCCATTTTCCACTTGTATACCTCGATCATGTCTTCCCTCATTCTACGTCTTACAAGTGAATGTAATTTTAGGGTCTTCAATCTTTCTTCGTAAGGAAGATTTCTAATGCTATGTATTAATTTAGTCATTCTACGCTGAATGTTTTCTAACGAATTTATGTCCATTCTGTAATATGGAGACCAGAACTGAGCTGCGTAATCTAGGTGAGGCCTTACTAATGATGTATAAAGCTGTAATATAACCTCTGGACTTCTGTTGCTAACACTTCTTGATATAAATCCCAGTAATCTATTTGCCTTATTACGTACGCTTAGGCATTGCTGTCTTGGTTTAAGGTTCCTGCTTACCATCACCCCCAAGTCCTTCTCGCAATCTGTATGGCTAAGTTCTACGTTATTTAACTTATAAGTGCTTGGGTTATGGACACTCCCGAGCTTCAGAACCTTGCATTTATCTACATTGAACTGCATCTGCCACTTTTCTGACCACGAATTAAGTTTGTCTAAATCTTCCTGAAGTTCTATGATGGGGATATGTGGGTTTCCCAAGGTGCTTTTGGTGCAAATATCTTTGGGTGTGTGGGAGAGAATTTTAGAAAGGACTCAATTTTAATTGACCAGTTTTGCCTGTTCAGAGCGACATTATACACACACACACACACAAACATATATGTATATATATATATATATATATATATATATATGTATATGTATGTGTGTGTGTATATGTCGTGCCGATTAGGTGGGGCTTGTGATTTTGGCTTAAATAGCAGGGCACTTCTTGCCGAATAGGGCAAGTGATGGTTTGTGTATGCAATGGCTTCGTATAATTCGTTCTGAATGTAACGAGGAAATGCATTTCATTGTGCTGGTTTATTATTAAATTATTGTGAGCTTATTTAAACTATATTTAGTTAGACTGGGCTAAATTAAGTTGCGCTTGTTGTAATGGGGATATGTGGGTTTCCCAAGGTGCTTTTGGTACAAATATCTTTAGATGTGTAGGAGAAAATTTTGGAAAGGACTCGATTTTAATTGACCAGTTTTGCCTATTCGGAGCGACATTATACACACACACACACACACAAACATATATATATATATATATATATATATATATATATATAAATTACCGTGAGTTCAATTTATGTTTTTCCTGTACACGTTTGTTTTTAAGAATGCGGAGAGATATTCTTGTATTTTCCTAAAGACAATATTGGTGAAAATGCCACGAGTTCTTGTTATGATTTTTCCCAAGTATAATAGAAGTTCGTTAGTGATTGTTATTACTGTTAGTAACCGGTGACGTCACAAGGCTCAGTCGAACAGCAGTGCATGCTGGGAAGTGCCAGTCACCCCTGGGAAGTGCCAGTGACCCCTCTATGCTGCCTGTGATAATTAGTTTATCAGCATTGAGACGCGTTTAGTATCTTGCCTGAAGTAAAGCAGGAAGATGGACTTTTATATGAGGTACCACTGCTCTGACAGGAGACGTGTCGACCAGGTGCTTCAGGTCCCTGGTGATGGACCAGGTGCTTCGGCCTTCAGTGCCCTGGTGATGGACCGGGTGTTTCGGCTCCTTCAGTGCCCTGGTGATGGACCGGGTGTTTCTGGCTCCTTCAGTGCCCTGGTGATGGACCAGGTGCTTCGGCTCCTTCAGTGCCCTGGTGATGGACCGGTGCTTCGGCTCCTTCAGTGCCCTGGTGATGGACCGGGTGCTTCGGCTCCTTCAGTGCCCTGGTGATGGACCAGGTGCTTCGGCTCCTTCAGTGCCCTGGTGATGGACCGGGTGCTTCAGCTCCTTCAGTTCGCTCTTTGGTAGTGCCCTGATTATCGGATGGATGGAGTAGAAGTTGGGTTGAAAAGGTGTTTTTGTTTGTGGGATTGGTTTAGGGTTTGAGGGGGACCTGCCTAGTGTGGGCCGGTTGGCCTGCTGCAGTGTTACTTCCTTCTGTAATCTTATGAGAGAGGGGTTAGATTTGAGCGGGACTTGGAGGGTTGTGAAGGTTGCTTGGGTGCCGCTGGGGATGGGATTGGCAAATATTTTTGTTGGTGGGTTGGTTTTGACATGGATCTGCCTAGTATGGGCCAGTAGGCCTGTTGCAGTGTTCCTCCTTTCTTATGTTCTTATGTTCTTACATCTATGTTTGAATCAATTATCCTACCTATCTTCGTGTCGTCGGCGAATTTGCTCATATCACTAGTAATTCCCTCATCAAGGTCATTGATATATATTATAAATAACAATGGGCCTAAGACTGATCCCTGTGGAACACCACTTGATACAAGTCCCCATTCGGATTTAACCCCATTTATGCACACTCTCTGCTTCCTATTGGTGAGCCATGACTCGATCCATGACAGCACTTTTCCCCAATGCCATGAGCTGCCACTTTCTTTAACAGTCTCTGGTGCGGTACTCTATCAAAAGCCTTACTAAAGTCTAAATAAACAATATCGAATTCTTTATCGTGATCAACAGCCTCAAAAGCTTTACTGAAGAAGGTTAATAAATTAGATAGGCAGGAACGGCCCCTCGTGAATCCATGCTGGGTATCATTAATCAAATTATGGTTATCTAGATGGCTTCTAATAATATCAGCTATAATTGACTCTAGTAATTTGCCTACATTTGAGGTCAGGCTTATTGGGCGGTAGTTTGACGGTAGTGA
The DNA here is from genome assembly GCA_009830355.1 of Cherax destructor. Classification (NCBI taxonomy): domain Eukaryota; kingdom Metazoa; phylum Arthropoda; class Malacostraca; order Decapoda; family Parastacidae; genus Cherax; species Cherax destructor. The sequence continues at coordinate 3,295 of WNWK01005230.1, read as the reverse complement.
CTTGTCCCCTGCTTTAAAAATAGGAATTACATTAGCCATCTTCCACATATCAGACACTACACCTGTTTGAAGAGATAAATTAAAAATGTTAGATATTGGTTCACAGAGTTCCATTTTGCATTCCTTAAGAACCCTTGCAAAAAGCTCATCAGGACCCGGCGATTTATTTTGTTTCAGTCGGTCCAGCTGTGTCATAATCATTTCGCTAGTGACTGTGATATTACATAATTTATCTTCTTCTGGGCCTCTGTAAAAATTAATTACCTTGTGATCTCTGAAAGCAGTGTCTCTGCAATCTCTTTAAATGCTGTGTAACCCCCAGCAGAGCCGGACGGAAACGACATTATTGCTTTGTAAATGTCTGAGTCTTGCACAATCAATGGTTCCTCAGTGGGTACAGAGGTATTGGAACTGTTGGTGCCCCTGGTTTTCCTGGCCGGGTGCTTTCCTCTTAAGTGCTTCAGCAGTGTCAGCATCCCTGGGGGCAACTGTATCTTCACTGGTGATAATTCTGATTGCCCCCACTGTGTTAACATAAGAACATAAGAAAGGAGGAACACTGCAGCAGGCCTGTTGGCCCATACTAGGCAGGTCCTTCACAATCCATCCCACTAACAGAATATTTGCTCAACCCAATTTTCAAAGCTACCCAAGAAATAAGCTTTGACAATTCTACCCACTCATGCGCGAGTCCCACTCAAATCCAACCCCTCTCACTCATGAATTTATCCAACCTAAATTTGAAACTACCCAAGGTCCTAGCTTCAATAACCCTACTAGGCAGACTGTTCCACTCATCAACTACCCTATTTCCAAACCAATACTTTCCTATATCCTTTCTAAATCTAAACTTATCTAACTTGAATCCATTATTGCGGGTTCTCTTGGAGAGATATCCTCAAGACCTTATTTATATCCCCTTTGTTAATACCCATTTTCCACTTGTATACCTCGATCATGTCTCCTCATTCTACGTCTTACAAGTGAATGTAATTTTAGGGTCTTCAATCTTTCTTCGTAAGGAAGATTTCTAATGCTATGTATTAATTTAGTCATTCTACGCTGAATGTTTTCTAACGAATTTATGTCCATTCTGTAATATGGAGACCAGAACTGAGCTGCGTAATCTAGGTGAGGCCTTACTAATGATGTATAAAGCTGTAATATAACCTCTGGACTTCTGTTGCTAACACTTCTTGATATAAATCCCAGTAATCTATTTGCCTTATTACGTACGCTTAGGCATTGCTGTCTTGGTTTAAGGTTGCTGCTTACCATCACCCCCAAGTCCTTCTCGCAATCTGTATGGCTAAGTTCTACGTTATTTAACTTATAAGTGCTTGGGTTATGGACACTCCCGAGCTTCAGAACCTGCATTTATCTACATTGAACTGCATCTGCCACTTTTCTGACCACGAATTAAGTTTGTCTAAATCTTCCTGAAGTTCTATGACATCTATGTTTGAATCAATTATCCTACCTATCTTCGTGTCGTCGGCGAATTTGCTCATATCACTAGTAATTCCCTCATCAAGGTCATTGATATATATTATAAATAACAATGGGCCTAAGACTGATCCCTGTGGAACACCACTTGTTACAAGTCCCCATTCGGATTTAACCCCATTTATGCACACTCTCTGCTTCCTATTGGTGAGCCATGACTCGATCCATGACAGCACTTTTCCCCAATGCCATGAGCTGCCACTTTCTTTAACAGTCTCTGGTGCGGTACTCTATCAAAAGCCTTACTAAAGTCTAAATAAACAATATCGAATTCTTTATCGTGATCAACAGCCTCAAAAGCTTTACTGAAGAAGGTTAATAAATTAGATAGGCAGGAACGGCCCTCTGAATCCATGCTGGGTATCATTAATCAAATTATGGTTATCTAGATGGCTTCTAATAATATCAGCTATAATTGACTCTAGTAATTTGCCTACAATTGAGGTCAGGCTTATTGGCGGTAGTTTGACGGTAGTGACTTGTCCCCTGCTTTAAAATAGGAATTACATTAGCCATCTTCCACATATCAGACACTACACCTGTTTGAAGAGATAAATTAAAAATGTTAGATATTGTTCACAGAGTTCCATTTTGCATTCCTTAAGAACCCTTGCAAAAAGCTCATCAGGACCCGGCGATTTATTTTGTTTCAGTCGGTCCAGCTGTTTCATAATCATTTCGCTAGTGACTGTGATATTACATAATTTATCTTCTTCTGGGCCTCTGTAAAATTAATTACTGGGATATTATTAATGTCTTCCTGTGTGAAAACCGAGAGAAAATAATTATTAAAAATAGAGCACATATCATTCTCCTTGTCAGTAAGATGCCCAAAGTTATTTTTAAGGGGACCTATCTTATCCCTAACTTTTGTTCTATAAACCTGGAAAAAACTTTTGGGTTAGTTTTTGAATCCCTAGCAACTTTAATTTCATAGTCCCGTTTAGCTTTTCTTATTCCCTTTTAACGTCCCTCTTAATGTCAGTATACTGATTTATAAGATGACCCTCACCTCTTTTTATGCGCCTATAAATTCCTTTCTTCTGCCCTAAAAGATATTTGAGCCTATTATTCATCCATTTTGGGTCATTTCTACTTGATCTAATTTCTTTATACGGGATAAATGTTCTTTGGGCAGCCTGTATAGTGTTAAGAAAACTGTCATATTGATACCTCTCTTCTTCACCCCAGTCCACAGTTGATAAGTGTTCTCTAAGTCCATTATAATCTGCTAAGCGAAAATCTGGGACCATTACTGAATTATCCCTACTATCATACATCCATTCAATGCTAAAGGTAATTGACTTGTGGTCGCTTGAGCCGAGTTCCTCTGTAATTTCTAAATTATTAACAAGGGTTTCTTGCTTGCCAGAACCAAGTCAAGTAGGTTATTTCCCTGTAGGTTCTGTTACAAACTGCTTCAAAAGCAATCCTGAACTACTTCTAAAAGTCGTTAGATTCTAAATTCCCTGTCATGAAATTCCAATCAATCTGACTAAAGTTAAAGTCCCCAGAATTACTACGTTATCGTGTCTTGGGCCTTAACAATTTCCTCCCAAAGTAGTCTCCTTGTTCCCTATCTAAGTTTGGAGGACGGTAAATCACGCCTAAAATCAATTTTTCACACCCTCTGAAAATTCTATCCAGACAGACTCTGTATGTGTTAATTCAGACTTTATACCTCGTTTTTATGCAACAATTTAAATGATCACGACATAGAGTGCCACCCACCCCCTTTCCCGATACTTCTGTCTACTTGGAACAATTTAAAAACCCCGAATGTGACATT